>JANIJG010006378.1:200528-250192 GCA_024611175.1 Megaceryle torquata | reverse complement strand
CTGTCTGTTGTAAAAGTTGTCTGAAAAATCATCACCAAAGAGCATGATGACTTACTATATTAATAACTTAAATAAAATTCCCAGAAAAACAAAATAGAAGAAAAACTTTAATATAGTTTATATTAAGTGTACCTATTAAATTGCTACTCCAGCTTATTCTTTCTAAAGGAATTTTACCTGTATTAAGTAGGCAATTTACCTTTGGTATTTTACCTGCAAAATGTTCATTTCTGAAATAGATTCATATAGATTTTGGAACAAAAGTCCTCAAACTGCAAAATTAAGGTTTTCTAGAGTTTTTTTATGGGGAAATTTTCTGTTGTCTGTTTCAGTAATCCATCTCTATTCCATATGTACTAGTTGAAGTTAGTCTGCTGGTTTGAAAAAAATAAATCCCCCTAACTAGTATGTTTGAATTATCTAACCTTCCCTTACATATTTGAAGCTAATAGTTGCTCATGCAGAAACAGTCTTCTCAAATATTAAGTGCTGACTCACAACTGTATTTATGCTTTGAAACCTTCAACACTGATTTTGGTCACTTGTTTCTGTCCTGTTTTATAAAAGTGCAAAGTTTAGGATTATTTCTTGTGGTTCCTGTCATTTTGAATGATGTTCATTGAATGACAGTCTCTTTGGAAACATATACGGTAGGTTATATACAGGCTAAAGGAAAGATTTGTTTTTAAAAACAGGTAATTCCCATATTTATGCCCCTATTAATCACAGGCTATATACTGTCAGAAAACTCTGTCCAGTGTAGAGATGTGGCAACCACATAATTAGACTCTTAATTTCTATTTAGATTCCTAACTTCTTTTTTATTTAATTGATATTTGAAAGATGCAAGTATCATTATTATGTCAGAAATCAATCTTGTTTACCATGGTTCCTGTAAGTAAACATGTAATTATAAAAATGGACAACTTTACTGAAATCAAGTTATCTTTTGATGTGTTCTGCTAGGACTAAGGATTCTGTTGAGGAAACCTTGCTATGACTAGAGCCATATGGGTCGTTAGCACTATGCAGTAGTACAACATATGTGGCAATAAGTTGGGAGAGAATACAAAGGAACTGTTATACTTTTGATCCCTAATTTGACAGCATGAAGTGTGTTGATAGGACTAATACTTGGACTTCCTCAAATCTCTTTTCAGATTTTGCCTTATTTTTTTGTCTTTGTTATGCTCTAGCACTACTAATGATTTTTGCAACTTTCTCCCTTGCATACTTTTACCTGGTTGATGAACCATGTCTTTAGGACACTAGTAAAATAAGAGTCATTGTTTTTGCCTTCTGTGAATGTGACATTATTAGCTATGTTCATCAATAGTGACTTACTCTACCGTATTGAGAGAAATCTTTATTTCTGGGGAATGCAGGCAGGTATGAGAGGAATTGAGTTTGTGGAAGATGAGAAAGCATGCTGCACATCCTTCTCTTATGAAAATTACAGAGATAAAAATATTAACATGCAGAGAGTGTTGGCAGAAATAGAAATAATTAATTTTATCAGCGTAATCTCTGCCCCAGTAAGATCAATTAGATACACACTTTCCTTTTAACTAGACTACATAACAAGGATGAGATAATATCTAGTCACTCTATACATTAATAAGTTTTCAGTGTATCCTTGTTCTTCACCCACATTTTTGGAGATGGATAAGTCCTTCAGGGATGGATTGTGTCTCGCAGTGGGCCTGTGGGGACAGTGTGTCACTATTTCTCATTTTGCCCTCCACCCCTGAGTGCATTGTGCTCTGGGGAGGCACAAGTGCCTTTAAAAGAGCCAGGAAGGAAAACCCCAAAGTTACTCCACTTCAGAGGTTATCAGCAGCACACTTTCCATGTGCATAGCTAGAATGATTCAGGTAACTCCTTGCAGTGGTTTGACTTTAGCTGGATGCCAGGTTCCCATAAGCTGCTCTATCACTTTCCCCCCAAGCTGGTCCAGGGAGAGAAAATAAGATGAAACCTGGGGCTTAAGACAAAGGCAGTTTAATGAAAATTAAAGCAAGCCCACACATGGAAGCTAAAGGAAACAAAAGATTTATTCTCTAATTCCCATCGGCAGGTGATGTCTCACCCTTTTTCTGGGAAGCAGGGCTACAATACATGTAGCGGTTGCTCCAAAGGACAAGTGGATGTTGTCCCTCCTCTTGCTTTTCCTAGCTTTTATTGTTGAGCTGACATCATATGTTATGGAATATCCCTTTTGTCAGTTTGGGTCAGCTGTCCCGGTTGTGTTTCCTCCTAAGATCTTGTCCACTCCATCCCACTGAGGAGGAAATGTTGAAAATAAAAACAACCTTGGTGCTCTGTGAGCCCTGCTCAGTAATAGCCACAACACAGGTCTGTTATTAACACCTTTCTAGCTCCCAATACAAAGCACAACACTGTGAGGGCTGCTAAGGTGAAGATTAACTCCATATCAATCAGAACCAATACACTCTTTTTTTTGTCTGTTCTTCCTGTCATCCCTGCTTACCTTGAGGAAATGTAAAGAAGTGAACCTATGCTTGAGCAGAGCAATCGCAGTTTCACCCAGCCAGTACTGAAATGAAGGATGGTTCTTCACTCCCAGTTCCAGAAAAGCTTAACAAAATGTGATGATCATATCAAAGGCTCAGTTCTTTTTTTTTTAAATTATATTTTTATTGTCCATTCAGAATGAGGTAGCTATCTGTCTATTTGTTCACTCATTGAAAAAGTATAGGGGTAATTAGCTTCAGCAGTGTCTCTGTTTAAGGGTCAGGGCAAGCCCACATGAAACACAGAGCAGGTTTAGCCCCCTTTCCCCCTTCCTCCCTCCCAGGGAAGGCTAAGAAGGGGAATAAGGATACAGAACTATATACAAAACTCAGTCTCAAGATGACAATGGATAGCACGGTGCGCATTTAATCAGATCCATTTGTGTTGAGATGCCATTGCAGCTCCCAGAGCCTGGGAAGGAAGAGCCCACCTCCACTCCCCTTTGAAATTTTGGTCTCCTTGTTATATGAAGTGTGGCAGGGAAAGGGAGGGAATAACAGCTGCCCTCTGACTCCTTAGGGTCCTAGGGTTACCACCCGTTCCCCCTACTCAATCTGTTCACACTTAAACCACAACAAAAAGGCAAATGATTACTATCATTGTGCATTCCCTTGTGACTTTATTTCATTTGAGGATGCATGTGTTACAAGGGTTGCTTAGAACTGGCAGCATATGATTTCATGTGTGAAAGCCATTGTGTAAAGAGTATGTGTAACAGCCCTTGGCCATTGCTCTAGCCCTGCTGTTCCCAGTAGAAACCTAATTGGCTACAAAGCTTTTGACACAGGATAGGGGAAGACTTTTTTCATCTTATGTGCCTGATATTCATACTTCATACAAAATCTATTTATTCAGGCATCATGCAGAGAAAGTACAGTTTGGACCCTAGAGAACTATTCTTAATCTTATTTGTGGGGTTTCCTTGGACATGCCATATTTTAGTTTTGAATTAGGAAAGTTTAGGTACCTATTTAAGAAGATAATTCAGCAGTGACTTCTGAGGCAAGATGAAAATATTTTCTGTAAATGTGAAGCAAAACTACATTAAAATATACTCTATAGCTGTATTATACACAACAGAGGACTGAGAGCATTGGGGAAAGAAAGAAAGAAGGTGGCATTTTGCCCCTATACAACCTCTGTGGTGCAGTCACACTGAGCCTGTGTTCAGTTCTGGTCTATGCATCTCAAGAGAGATTACAGAGGTACTAGAAAACGTGCAAATGACCCAAGATATGCAGAAGCTTCCTTAGAAGAAAAGGCTAGAAGTCCTGGACTGTTTATTTTGGAGCAAAGAAGACTGAAGGAAGGCATGAAGAAGAAAATCATGCAAGTGATAGTAAGATGAATGCAGATCTATGGTTCACTAAATCCCACAATACAGAAACCTGGGGTTCATAGAATCATAGAATGGCTAGGGCTGGAAGGGACCTCCGAAGGTCATCTAGTCCAGCCCCCCTGCAGTGAGAAGGGAAACCCTCAACTAGACCAGGCTACTCAGAGCCTTGTCCAGCCTCAGCTTAAATATCTCCAGGGATGGGGCCTCAACCACCTCCCTGGGTAGCCTATTCCACTGCTCTACCACCCTCAATGTAAAGAACTTCTTCCTGATGTCCAATCTAAATCTACTCTTCTCTAATTTAAACCCATTACCCATCGTCCTTTCACTACAGGACCTCGTAAACAGCCCCTCTCCAGGTTTCTGGATGGTACTGAAATCAGCTTATAAAGATTTAAAAGTACTGTACACAGTGGGTGGAAAACTTTGGCAACTCATTGCCACAGAAGACTGAGAATAGCAGATGGTATCAACAGGCTGAAAATTTAAAATTATATGTATGGAATGGAACAAACCAGAATGCTGCCTTCAATATCCCTAATATAGTGGTGGTAGGTCCCAGGGAACAAGAAGAAGGGATAGCAGAAAATGGCCAGGGTTTGCCACTGTCTGAAGCCAGATTCTGTACTAGATGGAGTACTACCTTAATCCAGCATGATACTTCTTGTGGTCTTCCTATTTTCCTGGAATGTTCTTCAATTATCACAACCTACCTCTTCTCAACAACATTGTGAGGAGTTTGTTGTTTGGTTGTATTTTTGTTTTTGTTTTTGTTTTTTTTTAATCTGAAATATGCCAAATATTGAGATAAATCTGCTTACCTTATAACTTCTGTTGTAGTGAGGTTACTCTCTCTTAATTCTTCAGTGAACCACAAGGAACTTTCATTTTTCATTTTAATGTGTGTGTTTTGATGGAAATTTGAATTTTCTACCAAATACAGTCTCTATACTTTTTTTTTTTTCTTAAGGTCTCTTCATTTCTGTTAAATAATTCTCAAGAATTACTGTATCATTTAAGGCAATCAGACTTCAGCTACGACTTTAATAATGTCTTCACAACATCACACCAGTAGAAAACTGTTTATCTCAATGACAAAAGAATCCTGTTGGGTGGTGTAGTTCCACTGAGTTACATGAAGCAGTTTGCTTAATAGGTCTCCACGTCTCCTGAAGAATATTTATCTTCTATAAGTTCAAAAGGTTGAACCTCAATGCCCACTGGAGACAATTTTTGACAGAGTCAACTCATCTTATTTAACTTTAATCTTTTCTGTCTCTAGCTGAAACTACACTTTTCTTTTTTACTAATGCCATTGACTAAGGTACTTACTGACACTGTTTGAGAGAGGAGCAGGTGCAATGCAACCTTGCAAGGGTTATGCATCACATTGTATAAAGTCAGCTTTTAGAAAGAAAAAAAAGAGATTTATCTATGTCTCGTAACTGTGAGCACTACTTTACAGATAAATTTTAATAGTCTCAATATTCATGTAGTATAAACAATGTACAGAACTGAGATTTGAATGTTGAAACAAACTTTTTCCGAAGTGCTGGGTAAAATCTTTTTTAGCAATGCCTTAGCTCTTGTGGATCTATTTGATAACATTTTTCTTGTGTCTGAGAAACAATGTTTGAACTTGTTAACAAAGCTAGATACCCATCCAGCCTCTCTGTGAGGTTTAATTCTTCCTGACCATCAGCCTCTCTTTTTATCCTCAACTCCCTAAACACATTGTCCCATTCCCAGAAAAACTGGCTAGAAAACTGAGCAAGGACTTCTGTTCAAAAATTATTTCTGGATGGTTTTGCTTGTTTGTTTGTTTGTTTTTAAAAATGAAGCCACTCTTATTTGGCAAATGAACCCTTTTCTTTTTCCTGACTTTTCCAAGACTTCTCTTGGTTAACAGGACACTTTGCTCAGAGAGATAATTGTATCAATTTGGAAGCTGCAAGTCTCCTGCTGACATGAGGTGTCATTTGAGGCTTGTTTTGTTTATAGAGAATTCCTTAATTACATATTCCTTCTTAATTCTTCCCCCTCCATGCTATTAGTAAATTGCTGGCATCAGTAGTGGCAAATTTCTGAATAGAAAAAACTTTAGACATCATGATAATTTAGTTCATTTTAGCACAGCCTCCCACAGAGAACTTTTCTACACTTATTTCCTGTTCTGAAGTTGCACTTAAACTGTTCCTTTTCTTAAGAATTTGCTACTTATCTTTGATAACGAACATGTAATTTTCATTTTGTAATAATTTTGAAGGGTTCATACTTTTTTGAAACCAATTGTCTTTCTGCTTGCATTAAAAAAAATGCCATTTCTCTGTGCAGCTTCTTAATATTATTAAGGCATAAATCAGGACATGTTACAAAACACAAATGACTCAAATCCCTGTTGCCTTTTTCTGCTCCTATCTGTGCTAAATGGATGTAAAATGTTTCCAACTATTTAATGCCAGCATTTTACAGTCTTTGCACTTATGCTTCAAGCTGATCTAATGTAAATGACTACATAGACTCTGGATTCAGGGATGTGGTTTAGTTCCATAACCCTTAATCATCATCATCAAAATAATACCCCTAACATCTGACTCAAAATTCATTGCAAGGAATATGGCTTTTTTCAAGCTAGGCCTTGAAATCAGTCTTAGAAAGATCTTTGGAAGGCAAACTAATATCTCATCCAGCAAACTACTTATACATGTGCTTACGCTTAGCAGTCCTACTTGCTTTAAGGAGGTCTGTTTCTGTGCATGAAGATGGACTTTTAATAGTTTTTTTTCTGTTACATATGAAATTTTCAGTCAATATTCAGAAACACAATACTGTACTTTGAATGAACTTGTGAAGAACTCGTTTGATTTCACTCAAAAAATCAAAAGATCTGTTTTCATTCCCTTTCTTTTCGTACGTCTAGTATTTTTCTTCCCAAGAATTACTGTTTACAAATCAGTATAGTGTCTGCATTTTTAGCTTCAAGTATGCCTAGTTCTGGCATTTGCTGGCATTTGATTTATCAAGACTTCATCAAGACTTCCAGGCTTCACAGATAGTGAATTTTCACAAACAGGTCAAAATATATCTTTAATGCTGCAGTAGGTAAAAAGCAAACGGCTTCTGGTCAAAAAATGCCTGTACTGCCTTTATGACAAACATTACAAAATTGTTCATGGCTTGCAACCATATTGAAGTATTCACTGAGAGCAGGGAATCAGGCTGCCCATTTAACTTTAGACTCTGTATACTCACTGAATAATAAACATCTTTCTCCTTTGATTAAGAACCACAAAATATTGCATATGTATATGCAATAAAATATTATGATGTAACACAGTTCACATGGATAAACAATAATTTTGCCAGCAACAGCCTCCCGTTGAAGGAAATGAATGATGGTTCTTTAAGTGAGATCAAAACTTTCCAGCTGATGCAGAATGCAGTCCTAATAAAACAAGAATTTTAGAGTCAGAGAAATTGGAAAGTTTACTTAGGTGGAGAAGGAAGCATTGCTTCATTGATTTAAACACAGCATTTTTCATTATGGAGTTTACAAGGCTACATACAGTTTTCAAGTCACTTAAGTTATGGCTTAGAGAGAAAAAAAATAGAAGTACAGAGAAGGAAATAAAAGACAGAATAAACTTATGTTTAGAAAATCATGGTCAGTAGTTCTACAAATACAAATACAGCTTGTAAAATGTAGTCACAGATTTTAATGGGTGACAGAAACGTAGCCAGATAAGTCACCAATTCATTATTAATTAGCTGTAGTTCTTCTCCAGGACTGCACACCCAAGTTTTAAATGGACAGTCCTTACCCCAGGTGACTGCAGTGTTAGAGCAGATATATCCCAGTAGGGAGTGCTGACTGCATTGCTCTGAGGCTAGGTGCCATGCTAGTCAGTTGTCTTTGGGGGGAGAATGTTTTGCAAATAGAACCAAATGTACACGAGCACATCATTGTCTCTTGGAGATGAAGTACTAATTGGTCCTGCAGAGGCTCATATTTCCACATCTGAGAAAACATGGATCAGGGTCATATTGCTCCCCAAGTTCCTGATCTAGATTGATGATAGTACTGAATCCACTTCCATGGTGCTTGGACCACCCAGGCAGTGGAATCATATTAGAGATGTGTTTCCCATGGATGTAACCATTAGAATACCTTTATCAGCAACATCCATTTTATGTGGATTTTTCTGCAGTTAAATTTTTATTCTGTGGTAAATTACACACATTATTCCACTATCTTGTAGGTCAAACTGCATAGGTCAAACTGTGCATTAAAAATAAGAATTTATTTGCAATATTTACCTATGAAATCTGAACAGATGTAGTGCATTCAATTCATCACTAAATGCATTGTGATTTGATTATTTCTGTGCGAGAAGACCATTGGGCACATAAAAGTCCCTGAGACAGTACTCATCTCTCTAAAGGATCAGTATGTCTTCTGAACTGAGTCCAGCTCACACCCAGGAGAGGGAGGTACAGTAGTGCTGGGATCTATGCATCTGGGGTCTGTTGTAGCAGGGGTGTTGACAAGACTCCCAGTTTATGACAGTATCCGAAAACTGAACAGCCAGATACATCTCCAACTACTGTATAACCACCTCATTTTTGTCAGAGGTCTGAAGAAAGAGACTCTTTGCCCTCACACAAACTATTCTGACTTGGCTTACTTTGTCTTTTGGGCTGAGGATTTTTAATCTCCCCTTATGAGTGGTGACTGGATATTGTGGGGCAGCAAAGCTCAAAATTCAAGTAGAATTGCTTTATCAGTAATCACCATCAGATTTTCTTTGATACTCCTTTCCAACTCATCTGTCTCCCTTGATGGAGATTTGAAACCATATTTACATGTGTGCTTGACAGTCCTGTCTGCTGTTTATGAGATATGTGGCAGCTGTATATATCTCATATACAGAAAGATGCTTTCTGGGACACAGTAGCTCTGCTCTTTGCAATGCCCCTTCATTGCTTTTGGTATAATGTTCAACCAAACAGCATTTGTAATTAAGATACAAGAGCTTTGTTCTCAGTGAGAAGTGAATTATTAATAAAGTAGCCCTAGAGAAGAGAACTGGAATGGGTGTTGAAGTGAGGCTACTGTGAAGTGTGCACAAAGATATGACTCTAATCAAGCAGTTACATAAATCATAAAGGACCATCCCCGACTTGAAAATAACAGTATGGTCTTTTCTGTTGTTCAATGCTAGTCATGGGTGATGGAAAAACAAGACATTCTTATAGCCTTGTTACAGTCTTCTAATTGATCTGGACTTTGGTTAATCTAAATTAATTAAGCTATTCTTTGTCCATTATACATTATTACTGACGATCTGGAAAGGGAACAGAATAAACAGCAGTAAATGGTAGCTACACAGATGAGTCAACAAGGTGTCCCATGTGTTGAAAAAGACAGAAAGACCAGTGGAGGGTAAAAAACATTTATTTCTATGTCTAATGAAAAGTGAACATACATGGTTCAGTTGTTCAGTCTCACACTTGGACAGGCAGATGTGCTTCACTGCCTCCCTTATTAAGTCAGTGAACCCAAATGCATACATGTATAGACTTTGATTAGGTTAAATACCTGAGGATATGGAACTAGATCAAACCTTGAAAGCATACTTAAATAGATGGGTCAAAACCACAAGAAAATTTTAGAAAAAAAGTTTGAAATAATTGATTCTTTTAATCAGACTGTAAGCCATATAAGATAATAAGTATAAAAAGGCTTGTTTTAAGTAAAACTGACAAGTGCAAGAATCCAATCCCTTCAAGAACAAATGCAAGATACTGCTATAAATAAAAAAAATCCAGAAGTTGATATATCATAGAGGAATTTGTTGATATGCTGGTAAAAAATTAGATCTAAATTAAAAAGTAATAGCATGAAGGTTTACTGGGTTTTGTGAGTGATCCTCTATCAGTACTAGTATCAGTCAATATTTTGTAAATACAGTTAAAAGATCTACAGATGTTCTGTGTCCCCCCTCTGTTAGATGGAAGTATTGGGCCAGTCACAGGTTACTTCCATCATTAATACAGTTTTAGCATTCACCTCTGTCATGGTCTAGGATTAGGGCTGTGTTTCCACCCTGGGGCAGTTGATTACAGGTGTACTGGACACCTCTCTAGGTGAAAGCAAACTGAGGCCTACACTCTGATGCTATAGGAATAGAGAAAAAGGCATTAGCAATGTCAATAGTAGCATACTACTTAGTGACTTCTGACTTCAGTTGCACCATTGGTTGCACCATTTCAGTAGCAACTGGCACCTTTTGATCCTCAACTCTCATCTTACCCACAGTGGAAGACTCCTTTGAAAGGTTATGCAGGGCAGTCATCTGTTTCTTGTCCTCATTCTATACAGCTGTTATACCAAAGACCCATCGATACCCTTTTGGGTCCTTATAATACCCTTTCTTGAGAAGTCTATGACAAGGATGAATGGAGCATCTGGACAAGTCACTATATGGTGCCTTTCCCATTTATTCCCAGTTAGACTCACTTCAGCCTCTAGTACAGTCAGTTCTGGAGACCCTCCTGTTACTCCAGTAATGGTAACAGATTCAGTCCCTCTATGATTTGATGGCAATAGGGTGCAATGTGCACCAGTATCTATTACAGCTCTATACTTTTGTGGTTCTAACATGCCAGGCCAGATCAAATCCACAAAGGCCAATAAACCCTGTTGTCCCTCTCCTCCACCTGGCTGGAGGCAGGGCTCCTCTATTTCCGAGGGTAGTGTCTATAAATGGCAACTGGGCTTGTGTACTTCACCAGGTTCACACGGTTTACCTGGTTAACAGGATATGTGTAGATCACAGGAATTACACTGTTTACAAGATTTACACCATTTACAGGATTTGTATTGACTACAGAAATCATGTTTTCCTTCCTCCTACTCACATTTTGACCCAAGGACCATGTACTTGGACCAGAGAACTGCTCATAGCGGACTGGAGCAGCTTCTGTTCTGGAAGAATTCTCTCCTTTTTGTTTTACCTTGTAAGTAGAGTACTCGTGCCTGTAGAGCAGAGGTAGGTTTTCCATCCCATCTGCTCATTTTCTCTCCAAAGGCACGGAGAAGAGACCACAGGGTACATTGTGACATGTACTGCTGTTTAGCTGGTCTTGAAGAAGAGTGTCTTCTAGTGGTTTCAACACGGGTCCACTTAGGGGAAGAATCAGATCTGTTGTCCCTCCTATTTTTTTCAATCAGTTTTTCAACTAATCTCGATTTCGTTAGCCATCTTCACCAGGGCTGATACACAACCCTGTAGAGGACCAGAAACACTGTCTTCATAATGTCGTGCTCTCCTGGCCACTTCAGTCATGGTTGGTGTCTCACCATCTGTTCTCCAGATCATTGTTGACCAAGTGTGAGAATACACTGATGGGGCACTCTGCACAAACTCAGCAACACAAGCTGCTGGCATGGGATTGCATCAGGGTTTACTATTCATCTGTCACCATAAATCACCTGTTGCACAGCTAATTCTCTCAGGTACTTGATACCTTTTTCCATGGTGGTCCATTTGCTTGGGTGACATTTGATGTTCTCCTTATAGGGGTAACTGGATTTTACAGCTGACAAGAGTCACCTCCAGAGACAGATAGTGTTGTTCTTTCTTGCAAGCTCTTGGTCAATGCCTCCATCTCTGGCCAAGGATCCCAACTGCCTTGGTTCTTGGCCATCCAATTCGATGGACCTGTCCCCAGTATCCCTGCATCGGAGTAGCCAAGTGGTCAGTGGTTCACCTTTATGACAGCTGTAGTCCTTTCTCAGATTTCTGAGCTCTTTCATAGATAAAGGTTTGGTGGTAACCTCTGCATCTGATGACTCCACATCTGGGTTTGCTTCAGAAGGACCTGCTCCATTATCATCTGACCACACTGGGCGATCTGTTTTTGTTAGGAGTTTCTTTCCAGTTGCAGGGGCATCAGGCTTTGCATCTATTTCCAACTCATACTCTGATTCAGCTTGGGAAGGACCCTCTCCCTGCTCCGTTGCTGGACTTGGCTATTCTGTTTGTTTTGTTTTCCTCACAGGACCAACTTGTACAGGTGCAGATTGAGTGGGAGTGGCCACAGTAGCAGTCGATGTAGCTACTGGGCTTGTTGCTAGAGTTGGAACAGCTTCAGTGATTGTTGTGGGAGTTGGAGCAGCAGCAATGCTTGTTTTGAGAACTGGAGCAGCAGCCAGGCTCACGGGGGGAGCCTGTGGAGTATGAGAAGCTGCGGTAATTTTTTTTTTGAAGCAGCAGCAGCAGGGCTCATTGGGGGGCCTGCAGAGACTGAGTAACTGTGGTGCTTGGGTTTGGAGTTGGCACAGCAGCAAGGCTGGTGGAGGGAGCACTTGAGGAGCCTGAAGAGTTGCAGCGTGTTTCCTGTGTATCATAGAAGCCTGTGAAGTCTGGATAACTACAGAGTGTATCATGAAACCTCACAGTGAAGAGGCACAAACTCTACATTTTTTGGTGACTGCCCAACTGATATAACTGCACTGATGACTAATATGATGCCACACAGTGAAGGCATTAGAAAATAATAATAATAATGTGATATTTTGGTAATAACCATGTCCACAATGCTCACAATTTAATGGAGTTCTAAAATCTGGTAGGGTCAGATTGTCCTAGTGGGAAGCAGTATAACTTCCCAAGATAAAACCAGAAGTATTCTTAGTAATGAAATCCACTATGTAATGCCCGTAGTACAGAGACGCACTCACTGCCCAATTCAGTGCAACATAAATCAGAGATAAATACCACAGGAAGGCAGCAGCTTTCACCCAGAGCCCAAACCTGAGAGCTTTCAGATAAACAGTGAGAACAAGCAAATAATAACATAATGCATACGGCACATAAGAGAAGAATATGGTGTTTAACTCTGAAAGAAATGCTAAAAGGACACAAACTGACACTGCTCTCAGAAACAGCATCATTTAGGCAATATGTTTTAGTTTCCGGTTCTTAAAGATGCTCTGGAAAAAAGTGATACACCCTCAAATGAGTGAACCAGAATTTGAACTATTTGGGCAATCTATCAGAGCTCTGATTGAGCCCCACATTGGGTGCCAATAAATCTGTCATGGTTTAGGGTTGGGGCGACCCCTTAGACTAATAACAGATGCTCTCTGTTAACCCCCCTCCCTCCCCAAAGGGGAAGAGAAAGGGAATAAGGGAGACAGACTTAGCAATTAGAAAAGGAAACTAGAACGGTTTTAATGAAAATGAAAATAATAATAAAAATGGAATATATACAAATATATACAAACCCAGTATCAAACCCAACCCCCCCGATGGTAATTACATCACTGTCACCACTGATGTTGTGGAGCAGGCCCAGATTGGGCCCCATAGAAGACAGGAGCTGTGTTCAGGAGCTGGATTCTGGTACCGAATTCAGGAACACACCAGTTGGGATCGAAGGCAGAACGGACAGAGTCCTCCTCAGATGCTTTGAGAAAGGAATTGAAAGAGGTCCTGAGCCAAGCCAGGCAAAGCTGGCAAAGCAGTCCAAGAGAGGAGAAGAGCCACAGACCATCCAGATCCCTCAGCTTTATACCGAATATGACATATATAGGATGCAATATTTTGTTGGTCAGTTTAGGGTCACCTGCCCTGTCCGCTCCTCCCTTCAGGTGTGGCATTTCATTTTTCTGCACCCTCAATGTGCTACATGAGATCCAGCAGTGACCTTGGTCTGCATACCAACTCCAAACATGGGATATTATCACTGTTAGAAGCAAACACTGTCTGTGAAAACAGTCTGCTAACTTCATAAAGTGCAGTTAGAAGAATTGAGCTGAAAAATAAAATCACTGAACAGAATTAGTTCAAACCAGGACAACCTCACCCACAATAAAAAGGGAGGGGTCTATCTGTGTTTGTCCTGCCACTCATAGAGAGTTTGTTAAAGATGCAGTGCAAATATGAAGCAGAAGGATCTCTGGCATATAAAATCCTTTTTTTGTTTGTTTGTTTTTTGTATTGATACACTTTAAGGGACTCAGCACTCTAGTAAAGATAGTCTTAGAAAGCAGTGTTAGGCTTACTTGTCTAGAGGTAGACATGCTTACCTAAAGAAATATGTAACAGTTTTCCAAGCCATTTAGGAGTAGTTTTACTGAGAGGCAAAAGAAGATGACACTGATAGTAGCTGAGTCACAGTGTTACTATCCACCATCTCTTATTCATACCTTCTGGTGCTCAGCAACTCTTAAGTTATTGCTGTAAAGATATTTCATCTGTCCGTTCTAACATATTGACCTACAACCACACCCATCTGCAGCAAACCCTCTTCACTTACACTGGCTCCACTCTGCCTCTGACCTTCATTAACTTGCAAAGGTACAACTGGGAAAGCAGGAAGTGAAACATCTGGGCAGGATAAATTAATATCTCCATGGGCAGTCATGGGAAACACCAAGTTCACTCCACAGGAACTAAGGAAAAATTATAATTTATATTATTGAACAATAGTAGTGATCTCCTGAAAATTGTCACTGGGCTGGGATCCCAATGTGCCAAAGCTTTGTATTCCCAGCTCCTCAAATCCATAGCAATCACTGCCCCAGACAGCTAATAGTCTAAATTAAACTGGTGTGATGAAATACTGGGCTGTCTCAAAAGAGGTGGCAACTGTAAGAGCTGAGCAAGGCAGGTAGAGGGAAAAAACTGACACAGGTGACAGACAGCAGGACCTATACTTTTGGTAGGTTCATGTACATGTGGAACATTTGCAGTACTATGGGAAGGAAAAGGTTGCCTTGTGTACAACACAGAGAAAAAGACTATGCATTACATTCTATATGTATTATTCTGATTCCTGTATTTGAAATTAAGACCTTGATCAAGCTTCTTCCAAACCTTCTCCTCTTTCCAACCCTTGTTGCTCCTCTAAAAAAAGCTTATTTAGCTTTTGAAAGAAAAAAACCAAACTTTTCAAAGAAGCTCTCTTTAACATAGCACGTTAATCTCTTTGGGGCCTTTAAGTGCACTAGATAAAAATGAATCAATCTTTATATGCAAAATAAAATAACTAGATTTAAAAAAATCTTCAACTGAAATGGCATATAAATCATACAACATCTATTATACTTCATCATCAATTTACAATAATATGTGCTGGTTTTCTTTTTTTAAGCATCAAGTTTAATAAATATAACAACCTTAACTACATTCTGAAGATAATAATAATCTAGATCAAAGAGAACAAGAAACAAGGAACAAAAAAATGATCCAGAGGGAAAAACACAGAGAAAATATGCAATTTTCCTCTTAAATTACTTTCCCACTTTTTTTGTTGTTGTTTACATGCTCTATTTGATAGACAGTATGAGTTTATGTCTTGCTTGACTATTATATGCCAAGACATATTAAGGATTAGCATAATTATTTTTTGTTACTAAAGTGCTTGTTGTATGGCATCATCCATGAAAATCTGTACATCCTGCCTGCATGTATGGATCTGATGTTCACATTTGAGCTCTGTTTCTAACTCTATGAAGCCATTTGAGAAACAGAGCAGATGTGACTGTTCCTAGGTTATTTCCTGCTGTAGAAGCTGATCAGGTTTCCAGACCCTGGCTATGGTTTTGAACTGAATGCTTACTAGGGTGATGTGAATAAGGAGTTGTTTATGTTAAAGAACTGAATAGGAGATAAGATTCTCCATCACCTTCAGTAAACACAGAGTTAAAGACCTCATCACATGCTACATAGATCAGAACTTTCCTCCAAGTTTCTATAGAAAAAGTGTTGAACAAATGTTAACCTACCACTTAAGGCTTAGATATTTGATTTGCTCTGATTCGTTCTTTTATATAAGCACAGAAGGTGCCTTTTGTAATCTTGCAGGGAATGCACTGAATCCTAGATGTGTGGCAGCAATTACTGGTGCAGATTTTTAGTAAATAAAAAAGCTGGTATAGAAGTCATGGATATGTCAACTGGTAAAATCATTTATCAAATGCAAATGGTCAGATGGCTTATAATCACCCATGTTTGCTATTGATATCAAAACATAGCCTCAATCTATGAGAAATATATTGAATTTTTTTCTTCTTTTCTTTCTCTGATTTCCTTTAAACTAAATATCATCCATCTAAACTTATGTTCCCTCTAGGCCTGTCAAAGTTTGATCATTTTTTTTGTCAGATGACTTCTAGGGAGGTTTGCAATGCTGAGCATACGATAATAAGAGCAATATTTTTATCTTGCCCTATAACTATCTCAAGCACTAAGGCACAGCCAAACTCTGCTATCTGTACTTAGAGAAATGCAGTCCTTCATGCTTCCTTGTTTGCTCTGTTGTGGCAAAACCAAGAAGGAAGAGCACAGTTTGGGAATTTCCCTGTAGCAAAGAAAACACATATTCCATAGGCAAATCTTTACCACCCTTCCTCCCCACGACACCTCTCAGATATGCAGTTGTATGGTGAGTAGTATTCATGACTGTGAACACAACTTGTGGCAAGTATATGAATATTATCATATTTAATTTATTAGAGAACAGACTCACAGAAGGAACATGGTAAAACGTTAATGAAAGATCTTTATTTACTTTCCTGGCTTCCAATATTTGTATCAACAAAAAGTGCTTTTGGTCCCATTTTTCTTGTATCAGAGTGTTATACACGTTTCTCAAACTGAGTTTTAGGACTAGGTGTGAAAGAAAGAAAGAAAGAAAACTGCATTGCTAGAGGATTACAAGAATAAGATGTTTCCTGCCTTCACACCAAGTCTGTGTTGTCTTAGCTCTCAATCTCAAAATATAGCAGCCATATGAAGAATCATTCTCTCATGTGAAGAAGCTGCCCCTCATTGCTGCTTGAGATACCAGTCCAAAACAGTACCTCCAAAAAAGCCATATGCACTTATGGTCTTTAGAAAATCTCTGCAAGATGTCAGCATCATGAGTATTTGCAGTCAAGCTCCAAGCTAGAACATTGATCCATGTGGCCTCACAAATCTCAGGCTTCTTTGCCCAAAACTGGATGAAACCTGTGCCCAAGAGACTGCTTTCCTCACTTTTCAGGTGATCCTGTCCTTGTGATTGATCTTCTCTGTAAGGCATGGAGATACACGTGTGAAGCAGAATAATTTTCTATCTAATCTTGTTTGATTATTTGCTGTATAATAATATTAACTAATTGTGATTTGACAGCCATATTAGATTGTGTTATGCAAATGACTGTTTAGTCAGAAGAGGAGATAGACAAATAAAAATCAAAGACCTAAGTCTAGGGCTTTGAAACATTAAGTCTAATATTAAGTCTTTGTGAAAATGAAATGAGGCCTGACTAAGTACCTGCTGCAGAACTGTAATCAGCTTAAAAGTTCAGAGCCAAAAGACTAACAGAACTGTCACTGTGACCAGTTTTGGACTGTCCACTTAGGAAAATGGACTTTAGAATAGCTGCTGCATCAGCAGTGCTGTCTTAAATAATGGAGATGTCCTGGGAGCAGCAGATGCATAGCACAAGCTCAAAGGCTGGATGTCATGTATGCAGGAAGACTGGTGAAGTAAAGCATGGTAATGAAAATGATGGCATCCTAGTGAGATACAAGGCTCTGAGACAAAGGTCAGATGAGGACCTGCAAGGAGGGAACTAGAGGGGCAGGGAGTGTTCCTTAATTTGATAAATTGACAGTGGTTTTGGAAAAGACTAAATATATTATCATCCTGGAGTTTGAAATCATACAGATGACTGTCTCTTTGCAGCAGCTGAGCCAAGAAACTGTATTCAGTTTGGTGCAGTGCTTAGGCTCAAAGTTAACAGCATTGATAGCTGCAGAATTATGTGCATGATATGTACAGGAAGTTCCACCTCAACATGAGGAAGAACTTATTTACTGTAAGGGCTGTAGAGCACTGGAACAAAATCCCCAAAAAGGTTGTGGACTCTCCTTCTCTGGAGACTTTCAAGTCCTGTCTGGATGCATTTCTGCATGATCTGCTCTAGTTTTGCCCTGCAGGGGGGTTGGACTCAATGATCTTCAGAGGTCCCTTCCAACACATAACATTCTGTGATTCTGTGATCTAACCTGTTTTACTATGGACTGTCATAAAATAACGTATTGGCACATCCTAAACCTACAGAAAAGTATAGGATGGCAAAACAGGGCATGGAGTAGGTTAAATATTCATGGTATCTTCCATACAGGGAATAGGAAAGGTTTGTCTATAGTTCCATGAGGTTCCTTAATTTGAAGCTCTGAAGCTAGCTAATTTTTTCATACTACTCATCTCATCTCAGAGGAGACCAGATGAACCTTTCTTGCAGGACTCCAGATGATCCCCAGCCTACATCTATCCTCTGGATAGGCTATGGGCTCACTGTCTGCAAATAGGAGTGGGAGTGACTAATCCTACTTTCCCACTGTTGGAAATATTGTCTCTCAGAGACATGTATAAAAACTGAAAATTAGTCCAATTAAAGCAGACAATACCAATAAACAGAGAGCACACAGCAATATTTGAGTGATTATGTAGGGCAAAACAGTGTGGTAACCAACTGTAATATGCTTTACTAAATTTAGATCATATATCATACACGCAGATAGGGGGTATGTACTGCAGGTCAGCTACCCTGGGCTTGTTTGCTGTCTTATTGATTCAGTGTTCAGGTCTGACTTCTTGTAAATTCTTTTACTTCTCAGTGCATACTGTCAAATATGCTTCCTAGAGAGCTCATACCTATGGTCCTGTTTAAAGATAGCATTTTAAATTGTTTCTTTTCTCAATGTTCCTTTATTCAGTTCTTCTTTGCCATTGCCTGCTGCTTTTGGAGCCTAGTCATGAGCAAAGCAATATACATTTAAATCATTATTGCTGCAGTCTTGTAAAAGCTGTGTCTATCAGCTGAAGTGAATCACTAAAGCTATCCTATTATTTAAGCAATGGCTATTTTTCATGCAATTAAACATGAGTATGGCATAAATATATGACTGACCAGATTTACACTCTCTCATTCATGCTGGGAGAAAAACAAAACTCCTAGCATCATTCATGTATGCATTCAACATTTTGCATGACAGGCTTTTCAAATTTTATGAATGTAAAGCAATAATCACTCCAGGGCAAGATTAGGTTTTTTTTCATAACAACAACAACAAAAAAAACCCCAACAATGATAGATAACTGAATGGTGAAGAGATTTTTAAACAGCTGTGAGAATGTTTTCCAACAGGTTTTTTTGGTTTATTTTATTTTATTACTTTTCAACCACTGCTGCTAAATACTGAATATTATCATATCCCCTATTCTGTATATGAATATTTGGGGTACAGTCAACATATATAGGATTATGCAAAAATATATTACAAGTTATAGTATTGGTTTAACTTGTTTTAAAGCCATTCCTTCCACTATTAGATATTCTTCCTTTTTATTTTGCCAGACTCTCACCCTTTGTGACGGTGCAAGATGGACTTTTTGTACTTTTTGATAAAAACTTCAGACAATAATGTTCAGCTGTTTCTGAGAATAACATTAAAATAACAACATGTTATTTGGCCAATTTTAAAATAAAATCAAGTAAAATTAGATGACTGTTGTGTTCCTGTACATAGTTCTGAAGGTTTTTCATCAAGGGTTTCATATATAACGAACATTCTTTGTTTCACATTCCTTGAAGAGTTCACAGGAAATTAGAAGCAAATTATAAGCACTGGAAAGGTTTCTCTACTGAAATATGTAGATTTACATAGCTGTATATGCTTATAATGTATAGTTTAAACTCTAAATTGACTGTAACATCTGGAGCTGATGGGTAAGGAAAAAGGCAGTTCTGAAAACCATAGACTGAAATGGCTCAAGCACATATGCCAAAAACCTAGCAATAATTCTGTAATGCAGGAAGAAATAAAGCTGCTGTGAAGGTGGGCAGAAAGGGATGATAACTGCAGCTGCAGAGGATGAGAGAAGGAGTCAGTTTTGAGAAGAAAGAGAGAACAAACAGAAACAAATTGTCTGGAAGCATAGAGACTAATGTCGGATCTTGAATCCACTAGTGCAGGTGTAACCACCTGTGCCACTGACTAAGGCAAAGATACTGTGGGAAAAATATCAGCTATGCATGTAATTACAGAGCATATGAGAATGCATGCATTGAGGCTAGTCAGCCAAATTTAATTCTGCCCTTTCCTATCTTACACATTCCTAACTAGCAGAAGATATTGTTTCATTAAGTTTATTTCATAATTACAGAATAAATTTGGTATGTATATTTAGCAACATCTTACTGTCCATTATTGAATAATAAAAGAGCACAGCCTTACATGCAATTTTGATTATTTTAGAACAGAATTATCATGCAAGTGTTTAGAACTACATGTCTTCTGCAATAAAAAAACCCCAACTTCTAGTTTTATAAATAAAGCTGTGTGACATGCCTAGTTAGATTTAGCAGTGATACAGAGGCAGAAACATTTTGGAATATTTTTGGAGGATTTTTGGGGGGTTTTTTTGGTTTTTTTTTTTAATGAAATAAAACATATGGACCTATGTGAAATAGAGAGTAGAGTATAAAATATATTTAGTTTCATTATAGACACAGAACGCCTGGTTTTCCCAAGGGACAAAGCTTCTATCTGCCTCTTTTAGCAGAAGATCCTAGCAGCACAGCAAGTAGCCTTTCATGGCTTGCAGCTGTATGTTTTAATGCTGCCTAATGTTCTTGTGCATGACTCTGAAATTCATGGACTATCCACCTGGCAGAAGGAAGCTAAACATTGGTTTGCAGGAGTCCTGAAATTTCTCTAAATTACAAGTGCAGCAAATCAGCACAAATTTGGCAGAGAACACCCTGCAGTGTTTCTATATCAAGCTGTACTGTATCTCAACTGCAGCCAGTATAAATGCTGCAGCCAGGAAGACCCTTCTCTAACAAGAATTTTCCCACTATCCAGGTTTAAATGAATCCTCACTGTCTGGCCATAGAACAGACAATTAATATGACTATTATCAGAGCCATTTTCTAACAGCTCTTCATCACTGCTTGCTTTGATTTAGGCCATTCTGTGCAACATTTTTACCAGATAAATACAGAATGTAGTGTCTTTCTGTGCAGTAGATAAAAATAATCCAAAATATAGAAAAATTCTGAGAAACCGTTTGGAGAAAGAAGTGGCCTAAATCTGAGGAATGTCTGAGAGATCGAAAAGGCTAGATATCTGGCTCCTATAGATAATATATAATCTCTTGATTTCTTCAGTGTTTTCAGAGAAGAACACACAGACAGTGTCACAGAATCACAGGAATGATAGGGGTTAGAAGGAACCTCTGGAGATCATCTAGTCCAAAATCCCTGCCAAGGCAGGTTCACCTACAGAAGGTTGCACAGGAACATGTCCAGGCAGGTTTTGAAAGTCTCCAGAGAAGGAGACTCCACCACATCTCTGGGCAGCTTGTTCCAGTGCTCTGTCAAGTTAGTGCCCGTTAATTCTTGTCCTGTCACAAGGCAACTAATTGTTCAGTGCAACAGAATTAGAGATTATTATTTCACTTTATATCATATATACATATCATAATGAAATTTCAAATGAAATTTATTGGAATTATTTATTTACCAGCTATATTCTGGTATTTATTATATTGTCATATCTCTTTCTAACATATGTATCCTTCAATTAGAACTTTTTTTTTCTAAATCTAGTGTCCCAAAGGAAATGGAAGACTTTAGTTCAATAAAAATAAATAAGGGATGTGGAGCAATATGCCAAGCGTAGCTTTTATCTCTGGCACAAAACATATGCAACTGTCAGATTCACAACTTAAATAAGTGGGATGGAATAAGAGTTCTTTTTCACCTCCCAAAAGCCTTATCTAGCCTACAAAATTATGGGGTCTCCTTTCACTTGTATAGATCAGAAAGGCTTTGGCTGAGTCACTTTAATGGTTACTGCAGTAATGCCTACGAGATCTACACATGATCGGAGACCTTTTTTTCTAGTTTGCACATAAATATGATCTAGAAATATTACAATTCTAGTGGAAAGGTGAAAAGTTAAGAGGAATGAGAGGTTTGTAAAGCTGAAGCTCAGTGGTAAAAACAAGATAATAATGCACTAGGAGGCAGGATAGGGAGATTATTGGCATTAATAGCTGAAGCACCAAACAAAACATAATTTGGAATGATCAAATTCCCCGAGGGGTCACGTGAGAGATGTTCTTCCGAAAGGCCCATCAGAGAGCTTCAGGGGACCTAGCAAAGACCTCATTATGTCTTCTTGGCCCTTGGACTATGCCAGTAAATCCATTCTCAGGGTTTTTCCTCTGGCCCCTATTGTTTACCTCTCTGCTTGTTTTCAGCAGATAATAAAATATCCCTTTTAACTATATTAGAGGTGTTGATATTACATATACAGCATTGTGCTTCAGTAGAGTTTGTTTTCCCAGAACAGTTTTAGACAAAGTCAAGTACTGGTTTTCTCTAGTAGCTTCTCTGGCAACAGCTTTTTCTCGAAGGCAACACTTTGTCTTCTCATTTAAATGTGAAAATTAGGTTGAAAATCACATTTGCACAGGAAGAATTACTTAGTTACTGAGTGGCGAATATGGCTTTCACAAACCCTCAAGTATGCTGTTTATAAAGAGAGACTGAGAAAAGAAAAAAAAGCTTCCAAAGGAAAACTGACAGAAAAGTAGGCAAAGCAGTAGACACTGTGAGGAGATCATTACACAATGTTGGTGGGAAGTCAACAAAACAGCACTGAGGAGGGTTAGCGATGTTCAATTTTCATTTCAATCATTCTGTTGAAAGTGGAATTCAACTTCTGAGAGAATTGGCTGAGGTTTCTGAGGTGTACAAGCATGAGAACTGAGTCCGCATTTATGGGATGTAAGCTGTTCCAATATTCTGGCATATATTTTCAGTTGAAAATATTCAATACATTTTAAGAATAACCTATTTTCCGGAGATCTGCTTTGAAACAGAAGTAAAGCAGAACTAAATTAAAATCATAACTCTCCATTGTTTTAGACTGAAGGGTTATTTTCCGCCAAGTGTTTCTGAAAACCAAATCTTGATGTTTGTGTTTTGTTCCCAAAACAAAGTGAGTTGCTACAATGCATTATGTAGAGCTGCAAGTCATCTCCACAACCCCAATTATTTATAAGCATTTTTACTTTCTCTCTCAAATACAAAGTCCTTGACTAGAAGACAATGATCTATTACATAAATATTTTGGAGGATAGTATGAAGAGTGGTAAATATATGGAAGCCATTTTGACAAGGATAGCATATAATAAATCCATTTTAAATTTACATATATGAACAGTACATATTCATTTGTGCTGTGGAAAGTTTTTTCAGCGAGCTTAAAAAGTTGTTGGTAATTAAAAAATATTCAGGCTTTTAATTGAAAAATTTACAACTGCCTGCATGCCATCTCTTCTCAAGGCCCTTGACTTTAGGAAACCAGATACAATCACCCAAAATATCTTGTGCTATTATTATCTGAGAAAAAGAGAGGGAAAAGTAAGGCAAGAGAAGCATGTGCTGTAATTAAGACTCATCAGTGACCTCATTGTTCCCTGACTGTCTTTCTGCTAACAAAGAGCTTCTGCACACTGACCCCAGTCTGGTGCAGCACAGGAGAGCAGCAGCCGCAACATGGTAAGCAATACTATGACTGGTTTATTCAATGTCGCCCACCGAGGAAATCCACTGTGGCACCCAGACAACTAGCTGCTGTGGTTTATTTTACTAGAGAATGGATGTTTTTTGTAGTGAAGTACCATAAATTCTCAGGAGCCAGCATACATCTGTGGGGCAACCCCAGGCAGGATCCCTATCTAAGGGTTGAGGGTAGCCACAACATGAGCCACAGAAACTTCCCCACAGATGGCTACCAGCCTGCAGCAGAACATCTGGGTGATCTGGGTGACAGGTCCCATCATGAGCCCAGTCATTCTCAGATTAAGGCAAGGTGGTACCTCAGGTTATGTGTCAATGTGGAAATCCCTGTCAACAGCTGAAGAACAGGTCTGGTCACAGGCATACCCATAACCCAGCCCAAATCCCACCAGGGTTTGCAGGTGAGGACCAGAGAGTTCCTGGGTGGGAGATCCTGGTGGAACTGGTCAGGGTAGTCAGGACACATGGGTGTACACAGGGCCTGGCACATCTGTCCTGGGATGTCACTTACTGTGGGGCAGAGATGATTTGTACAGGAAGGCTACTATAAACTGATTTGGCCTTCTTAAACCTGGACTTCAAACTTGAAGTGTGGAGAAATTATGAACTGTAAGCAGCTATCCCAAAACACCTGGCATCCAGCAGAGAGGCCAGTTCCATTCTTCAGGTACAAATAAATATATATGCTGGAGCTAATAGGCATAGAGGTAGTGGAGCTCTGAATTTGTCTGCTGAAAGAGTACATGAATAAATTTATGACACTTCAGGCAGCTGGATATTATCCATCCCTCATTTCTGTGAGGTTATTTTACTGCTTATGTTTAGACCAGTCAATGTCCATCTGCAGGCTTTTATGATAATTTCCACACTTTTAGTCTGAAATTGACAGTTCAGCCTGCTATATATCAAGCTAAACTCTTGCGGATCACATATGCCCTTATTCTTTCCCAAAGTCATCACATATTAAAAAATGAAGACTGTTTACACAGAGCTCTTCTTTGCACTGTCCTGGAGTTTTTAAGACCTGTTTTTCAGAATAAGATGCAAGTCATGTTGCAAGTGCTGATACTGAAGAGCCAGCACTTCCTGCCTCCTATTACCTCTGTGCTTATCCCTGAGACTTTTATTTCCTTTAATAGTACAATGCCTTTGAAAATCAAGTGCATTCTCATCAAGTTCATTCCCAATTGAAGCCCTTGCACACTATATTTAAGTACTGCTGACAACACATTCTGTCACTCACCAGTTTTAGGCTCCCTGCCATAATGATGATATATATTCCTTTAGAATCACCATCATGGTGTAACCTGAAGTCCTCAGCCCTTCTGGTATTGGGTCTAGCTTTAAAAGGTTTAAGCGGCTTGTATGCTGTGGCCTTTGCAGGTCTGCTAATAAAAGAGTGCATGCGTCTTGGAGTTTAATATAATCTCAACTGTACATCTGTCAATAATGGAATTAAACCAGCACTACTAATAAAAGAAATAGAAATGAGTAAATAAAAAGGTACTTACTATATACATTGGATGAATAGAAAAAGAGAATGATAACTTCCATTTTGATCTAAGTACAATTCAAAACAGTGGACTGAATGCTGCTTGATGAGCTCTGCACAGATGTACATTAGCAATGTAATACTGGAAAAATGGTTCACACTTGCCCATTGGGAAGGGACAGATGAGCTGCACGTGCCATTATCAGGTTTTATTTCTTGAGCTACAGACACATGCACATGGGAACATCCCTCCACAACTGTTCCACAGCTACTATATACATGTCTTACCAATACTTGAGAAATGCCTACAAAAAGTAATAGAAAAACAAATAAGCAGTTGTTCAGATTCAGCTTCTGTTACTGTTCTTTACAGTCTTGAATAATCTGTTCTGTAATTATCCTTCTGAAAGCAGGCAGATAGTTTTATAGACAAAAAGTGATATAGGGAAAAATTCGAGTTCTATGCATTTTGGTCATTAAGGAAAATACATTAGGAGCTTCTTTTTTTTTTTTTTTTCCTAAAAGGGAAAGAGTATATTTTAACACCTACCAGCTAGGAAATTTGCAGTGAGAATGACTCCGGAAAAGGCAAAGAAAAGGATAGACAGTACATTGCAAAGCTGTTCCTGACCACTTAACCTTGATGATGAACCCTGTGTTAATCCACCAGTTTTTCATGGCTGTGATGTTGTTCTCCTTTAAATGAACTGCAACCACCCAATGAAGAATAGATTTGTTGGAAGTTGTTCTCTGAGATTCAGAATTAAATTATTTTGGTAACCAACAAATTATATCCCTTTTTTAAAGTATTTTTATGTACCAAAGACAGCCTAATATTACTTTTGTAAATACAGCAGTAGTTGTTTCTTAGTATAGACAAAATTGCCACTAATATGCCTGAGAAACTGGCCTCTATCAAAGTTATGGTAAAACTAATTTACAATAGTCTTTCTTCCCATCAAGTCAAAAGAAAATATAATTCATTTTCCGTGTTAGGAGTTCTTAAGAACAAGTCCTAGAGAAGAGTCAAACACTTCAAAGATACTACATGTTTCACACTTCTCATAGGATCTTTTGCCTTTCAATTACCATAAAACCCTGTTTTTATTAGTTTTTAAAATACCTTTTAAATCTGCTTACAGCTAGATGGATGCTACTGCCCAAGGTGCTAAACTGCAAATAGATTTAAAAGCTGTTTGGTTTCAAACCTCCTGTTTCTCTCTTCTGAGACCTGCTTCATCGCCAGCTGCAGGTACTTCAAAGAAAGACAGCTGTTTGAGAAATGGGCTGCAGCTGAAGTCGGGAATACTTCTTTTAGTCTACTTGCTGAACAAAGCCTGATTTGGGGTTACAATCACTTCCAGTATCTTTCTAGTGAAAGATAGTTAATTATTGCTTTAAAACAAACAACCTACCTAGCTCTGATGAGTTCCTATTTTATGCATTTTAAGATCCTGTGCAGTAAAGATTTTTAGTATATACTTGGATTAATCAAGTACTTTGCTATCTTATTGTCCAGTGGCTTTCCCTTTTGTCTTCTGCAAACAACGGCCTGAATCTCTATTCTCTCTCATAGAGGTCATTAGTATCTGTCATACCAGTAAATGTTCAGGCTTATGTCAGACTTACTGATGAATAAAATTATTCTTGCTTTCAATATATTATTTCCATATTTCTTACAGCATAGTTTCAATATAGGAATAAACGAAAGGGCTGGGTCGTGCCTTGTTTTTATCCTAGGCCTTAATTTCTTTGTTCTCCGTAGAGATGGTCTACATTCCTACCGATAGGAGGACTGGAAGAATGGTGATATGTGTTTACTTTTTAAATGAGTTTCGGTTGTAAAAGATAGGAGAGAGGTCCTGTTCAGCTTGTTGGAAACAAAATTCCAAATTAATTATGTTAGAAGAGAGAATAAAGTGATACTGAACAAATAGAAAAGCTGGGGGTTTTTTTCCTATTCTCTTTAAAGGCTGTGACAGGTGGGACAATGGTGAAATATGTGACACAGGATATTTTTATTTTCAGATAAATTTTGTCATAAATGCAGGCTATTCTGAAGGCATTACACAATATAAATTAATGCAATTTTATAAGGAATAGCTTTAAAATTTCATTTTTTTTTAATTAAGATATTTAAATCTATTACTATTGTTGGTTCCTACCATAGTATTATCATCCATTAAAAATGCTTTCTGCTTTGAAGTGAGATATTGTGACATAACTTACTGTCATCTATGAGCAGGTAAAGTTGTTAAATATGTAGGAAGCGTTTAATTGCTGTGCCATTAAATTATCATTCAGTGCATTTGGAAAGCCTAATCTGAGTGTTATTAGAGAATAACACTGCAAGTGAAAAACAACTGAGAGCTAAAAATGAATAAAGTTATGTTTATAACTAGAACAATTCTTATAATGGGTTTAAATTCTATTATTTAGGGGTTTTATGTATCTTTGTATTCTGGACAATTATTGACTAATTAAAATCAGAGGATTTATTTCTCCTCTGTGTTTTGAAAGGACAAGAAAAAAAAAAGAAGGTCCAAGGTAATATTTTGTTTGCAGCTGCAAGCTCTTAACTAAATACAAATGAAGTCAATGGAAGACTTTAAGATGAAATGACAGTGTAAAAACTTTATCCTGTCTCTTAACACACAGACCTCAAGACTGTCACAGACTAGGTTTGCAGCAGGAAAGGATAAGAGCTGGCACAGCAGCACTGTTAAAACTCCTGTCTTTTAGACAGCTGCTCCTTGGAGTTATGCTGGAATAATGGTCAGGTGCTTGGACTCACTGTGTAATATATGAAAAAAAAAATTAAAAAGAGGTGCTGAAATTTCAAAGACCTCAATGAGAGAGACAACTACAGTTAGTCAATAGAGCAATACTGAGAATAAAGTGGTTTGAATCCCATGCTTCTCCAGGGATTCACTAAGTTCTTCAGTTTTATCAGTTTCCTTCAGGATCCTTAATCTACCAGGTTTTATTGTAAGCTGGCATTTTGGTCTTTATTCTGTGTCATTTCCAGCCTAGTTGTGTTAGGGCTGTGACAGACACTGCTCCTTTGTACATTACTGATCTTTCTAGGCTGTGGTTTGAACTGCAGTTGTACACATCCATGTTCTGGCCATCCCCCAACTGAGAGTGCATTCATTTTGTCCAGGATGCAACAGGGTTACTGTTGTTTTCATCTAGGGCTTCAGTCCCAAAAATAACAACTCAGTCATCTCAAGCCTTTACTGTCATTGAACTTATTCCCATGGCAATGGAGTACAAATGTGGTTGGAGGCCATCTTGAGTTTAGTAATCATGAAATGATAGAGTTCTCAATTCTTGGTAAAGTAAGGGGGGGGGGGAAGTGTGTTTCAGCAAAACCGTGATCGTGGACTTCCAGAGGGGCAGTCTGGCCTGTTCAAGTCACTGCTTCAGAGAGTCCCTTGGGAGAGGGCACTGAAGGGCAAAGGTGTTCAGGAAGGCTGCACATTTTTCTCAGGGCTCTTAGAGGCACAGGAGCGGTCTATACCCGTTTGTCATAAGATGAACTGGAAGGGGAAATGACCAGCCTGGCTGAGCAGGAAGATTTTGCTGGAACTCAGGAAAAAGAGGAGAGTTTATCACCTTTGGAAGAAGGGGCAGGTTACTCAAGAAGAGTACGGGGATTTAGTTAGGTCATGCAGAGAGAACATTAGGAAGGTGAATGCCCAGCTAGAACTGAATATGGCTACTGCTGTATGAGATAATAAAAAGTGTTTTTACAAAACACAGAAACAGAGAAATGTCTGGGTTGGAAGAGACCTCTAGAGGTCATCTAGTCCAATCCCCTTGCTGAGAGCAGGGACATCCTCAACTAGAAAAGGTTGCTTAGAGACTCGTCAAGTCTCACCTTGAATGTCTCCAGGGATGGGGCCTCAACCACCTCCCTGGGCAACCTGTTCCAGTGCTCCACCACCCTCATGGTAAATAACTTCTTCCAAACATCCAATCTAAATCCACTCCTTTCTAATTTAAAACCATTACCCCTTGTCCTTTCACTCCAGGCCTTTGTAAACAGGCCCTCTCCAGTCTTTTTATAAGGTCCCTTCAGGTACTGGAAGGTGGCTATTAGGTCTCCCTGGAGCCTTCTTTTCTCCAGAATGAACAATACCAGCTCCCTCAGCCTGTCCTTGTAGGAGAGGTGCTCCAGCCCCCTGATCATCCTTGTGGGTCTCCTCTGGACCAGGGCTCCAGAGCTGGACACACTATTCCAGGTGAGTTCTGACCAGAGCAGAGTGGCAGAATCACCTCCCTTGATCTGCTAGCCACACTTCTTTTGATCCAGCCCAGGATGCAATTGGCCTTCTGGGCCACAAGCACACACTGTCTATTCAGGTCCAGCTTCTCGTATATCAGCACCCCCAAGTCCTTTTCTGCAGGGCTGCTCTTTATTGCCTTTTCCCCAAGCTTGTATTGACAGTGGGGATTGTTCCGGCCCAGGTGCAGGTCAATCAACCAATTGCTTTTCCAATATAAATGGAGGAATACATCACATTAACTGGGATAGAGACATTCTCTGCACAGTTTACATATTTTGCAGCTTCTTTTGGTCTGTTCACACAGAAGCATTGTTGTTTTCCTTTGTATTTTCAAAAATTTCAAGTTGACTAACCCTATGGGATCCCTCCACCTTAGGCTACTGCTGGTCTAAGGAAGATAGTCCCTCCTTCCACAACTAGAAATTTCTTATTACATTAAATGTTCCCTTCAGTTTGCTACGCTATCTGGGTTTGAAAATCATTGCTCAAAGACTGCTGATACTTGGAGCCAACGGATAGATAGCTTTTGCGTGAATTCCAAAAAGACCTTCAGCCTACTGTAGCCAGGATAGGAACTGTGGAAGTCTATTCAAGATAATAATCAGCACACGTTTCTTCCCTTGACATCCTCAATTTCATTTGAAATTAAGTCAGACACTTCCAAGAAGTCAAGAATTTTCTCAGATAGCTTTTAAAATAAAGCACACTTTTTCTCTTTCCTGTTTCAATGAATTCCTTCTTTGCTGACTAGTCCCCTTAGGTAAAATGTATGTTTGCTGGTTTGACTCACACAAACTTCTCATGTTTCCGAAAGATCCCCCTAATTCCTAGGATATCTTATATACAGTGTTTCTTAAATCCAGCATTAGTATTTGGTTTCTTTGTTTACACTTTCTCGGTTTTCTTCTATCCTCTTTCTAGTCCAGTGTAATGCAAGCAAACTGGCTACCTGCAGTGTATAGCCAGGGGACAAGCATATCTTGGATTTGAGGCAATTGTATCTCAGTGTCAGACATGAAAGAGTTTTGCCTTGGTCCTTGGCTGGGGAGAGAGGTAATACAAAATATTGCTGACCCTACATACATCGAAATACCCAAAGATACTGCTAATGTACAAGAGGTAATTAGCTGTGTATGCATAGAATTGTGGGAAAACTGTTTCCTGGCAACTTAAATACAGCTCTTTGGTACTCGCACAAAACAGTTGAAGATCCATAGGTGACTGCTACTGGACTACCCCAATCCCTCTTCCTCAGTCATCATATCAGTCTGTCAAGTTAGTTAGGCTTTTCTTCTTTGTAAATCCATACGGACCACTTCCAACCCATGTTGTCCTTCATATGTGTAGTATTTGCTCTGTCACCTTTCACAGACCCAAGTTAGATTGGCTCACTTGTAATTCCCCAGGTCCTCCTTCTTTCCCTTTTTGAAGTTAGGAGTGACATCCAGTTCTAGGGAACCTCTCTTGACTGCTATGATCAGTCAAAGATAATCAAGAATGGCCTTGCCTTGACATCCATCATGTGTCTATCACCTCAGGTTTCATGGTATTGTACATGTTCAATTTGTTTAACTGTTCCCTAATCTGATCCTCCTTCAACAAGGGTACATCTTCCTTGTTTCAGACTTTTTCACTGGTCTCATAGACCTGGAATTCCTGAAGGCAAGTCTTACCAGTAAAAACTAAGGCTTTCCAAAACCCAACCCTGCACACTAGAAAGTGCATATATATTCCTCTTAGGTGGCCTGTTCCTGCTTTCACCTCTTGTGTGCTTGTTTTTTACGTGTGAGTTTAGTCAGGAGCACCTCGCTCATTCATCCAAGCCTCATGCCACCTTTGATTTCTGCTTATCAGTATGGACCATTCCTGAGCTTAAAGGAGGTGATCATTGATAAATAAATCACCTCTCCTCCCTCCAGGGCTGTCTTCCGTGGGATTCTTTTAAACAGGTCACTGAACAGACTAAATCTTGTTCTGCTACTGTTGTTTTGCTGTTTGCCATTATCTCAGGATACTGATGTCCTCCATTGCATAGTTACTGCAGCCACAGAAGCCCTCAGCCTTCACATACCCAAATGATTCTTTGATGTTTGTATTAGGTCCAGTAGAGCACCAGTCCTTATTGGATTCTTGATCATCTGTATTAAGATGTTGTTATCAATGCATTCCAGAAAACTAGTGACAGATAACGAAGTTGTTAGTAGTCCCCCATGAAGATAAGGCCTGTGAGCATGAAGCTTCTTCAACTTGTCTAAAAAAGGTTTCATATAGTTCTTCCTTTTGGGATGGTTGTAGGAGAAAGCCACAGCAGTGTCATCCATGTTGTCTTCCTTCTAATTCCATCCCATGAGCTCTCAGCAGGCTCACCATCCATCCCTAGGCAGAGCTCCAGGCAGTCCTGCTGTACCCTCCTGCAAAGGGCAACTCTCCCTCTTTGTCTTCCCAGCCTGTCCTTCTTAATTCTCTTTAATCTGTTCACACTGACATCAACCAAGGTCCCACATCTGCTGGATAATAAGCACACTTAGATTGCTTAATCTACTAGGAAAAGGACAGGTACAATGACATGACATACAATGACATGATGTGAACACTGATGTGTCTACCCTTGGGCAAAATTGTTCATTTTTTACTATTGGAGAAATCTTCTAACTGATACTAGAGAGCAATTCCAGAGAATTTCAAGAATAATGTTTAGTATTATATCAGGACATAGATTATGTAGAATAAGGATGCATTAAAAAGCCAAGCAAACAACTAAACATATCTGAATAAGGCAGCTCATACTACTCAGATAAAAATGGCAACAATGTAAGTTAAAACAATCCCAAATCAATACTTCTTCATGATGGAATTCATTACCAAGTTAAGACATATAGCTGGAATTTAAAGAAGGACCTTCAAAGTGTTATCAGTAATGATAGACGTTCTTGGTAAATGCAATGCTAATTATACACAGAAACCTATTTAACTGCTCTTTACAATGATAATGATTAGGATATAAGCCTTTTTCAAATCTAAAATCAAATTTTTAGTAATGATTCCTCCCATGAGTTTAGGAAATTTATATTTGGATTTAGTCACTTTGTTTGCCATTAGCTTTATTTGTGACATTGAGTAAATCACCTAATTTATCTTTCACTGTTATGAAAAGTCCTCATTCTTCCTCTGTTTTGCTTGCAGGTTATTTGCAGTGGGACCAATCTCTTACTAGGTGAATATATTCTGTGCAGATAAGTGTGGTCATTATTAAATCAGAGGGGTCTCAGTCTGCAGTATTGCACCTGAAATTTTGCTATGTCCATCAAAATGGTGAATCCCTCTGAACACATCAAAACATTTTTTTTAAGTTGGCTAATATAAATAATTGTGATAAATTGGTGATTTGGAAAAATCAACACATCCTAATGAGTGAATATATTTGTCTTATTCTATTATTTCAATCATTTGGAGCTATCAGGCTAGATCAGGCTTTGTTCATCCTTCTTTCAATGCAGAAGTGCTTCTCACCAACAACAGAATACCATCTTTTTATCAGTTATCTCATGAATGAGGAGAAACCCTAGGTTCCTACAAAACTAGATTCTATAATTTCTGCACCTGTGTTCTATAACTAGAGTAGAATTACCTTCACTGGGTGACCTACTAGAAGTAGGTGATTTTGAGTAAAAAGGGGAAAAAATATCTATGAAAAATTTAAATATGTCCTTTTTAAAATGATGGTCCATTTTTGACGTCTTCCTTCTCCAGATAGTATAAAGAAGGATGAACTCAGTTATCTCCCAATAATAAAATTTTCTTAGAGTTTGTCTATACAAGAAATCTAAGGAATGTTAATATGAGTTAAGTAATACATATTTGGAATTAAAATGTGTCTGCATAGAGCTTTAGAGAGTTTTAACTAATTGGCATTCAATTCAGAGAAAATGAATCCAAATTAACCAAAGATACAAAGTTAATCCATGTGTGAAAAAGCCCTTAGGCAAACTGCTGTGCCAAGCCCAAGAAGTTTGCTTCTAAATGGGCAACCAGAACACACAAACAGCAAAACTCACAAACAGCAGAGTTAAAGACCAAAAGTGTCTCCAGTATATATACAACCAGTATGGTATTTTGGAAGCTCAGGTGAGGTTCTGTATCAGAGAAGAGTCTTCCATGCAAAACTTCCCTTGGGAGCAACTGGATTTGAGCAGACTTGACACATCTCTTTCAGTAGGAAGAAAAATCCCTTTTCCAAGTCCATGATTATTCTGAATCAGAACTGGAAAGAGCCTAGAGGATTAAGAGGCCATTTCCATTCAGATACATAGTTGTGTTAATCAACATTTTAGATGGTTAAAGCCTTCATAATTGAATGTCCATTCAGACTTCAGAAACTCAGTGGCAGTTTAACTCTAGGGACTCCAAAATATCACATGCATCTATTGGGCTTTTTTTCAGCACAGTTCTGCTAGGAAATCCTTGGAAGTTCCATATTCTTGCTAGGGCTAAGTGGCTCCAAATCTCCTTCGTATATCTACTCTGTTTGTATTGAACATTTTGGGGGGTGTTTTGACCTCCCTTTTCTTCTGTGGTCCAAGACAGGACACATTCTGAGAAAATGTCTTACTGAGAGAGTCAATACAAATCATTTGGTGGTGGGTTGCAGCTCCCTTTTTATCACCATTTATGGAAGATCATTCTCTCAAACATTTTTCATATTAATTCTACACCTTCTTAAATAAATTTGGGATGATACTTACTAATAGCAATAAACACAGGGGCTGGGCCTCAGATGTCACTCTTAGTCTGGTAATATTGATCAATATTACTCAGTTTCCAGGCAAAAAGAATCCATGTAGTCACTCACTGTATTTCTTTCCACTTCCTTTCTCCTGGCTGAATGAATAACCAACTACACCACATAAACTGTAACAGCTTTTAAAATGAGGGGCTGGAAGCATGCCCTACCTGTTCCCTATACCTTGAGGCTTAAGGCTTCCTATACCTTGTGATGATACAGCTGGCAATGAAACTATGTGTTCCACAAGAGCTCAGTGAGTGAGTGCACCACTGACAGGCTGGACACAAGGAGAAAGACGAATCCCATAGCTTCAGTGTTTTGGCACAGGCACTTGGCTCCAGTGAAGGTTCAGGGCTGTGGATCCCAAGTTGGGTGATTCCTGAAGAGTAATACAGGGTAAGAGAGTGTCTCCTTCCCTGCATTTGCTATTGGCCCTTTGCTCATGGCTTTACTCAAGAGTCTGATTTAGGCAAATAATTTTCCTGCAATGCATAAGTACTGTAGGAGTATTTCGGTATATGCCAAAGCACTTGAGAGCTATGTGCCTGAAAGTCAAGTACTGCAATGCTTATCATAAATTCTCACTCTTTGATGACATAATGTAGGCCTCATGCATTTCCTCTTTTGACCTACAGGTCTGTCTGAGCCAGTCACAGAGTGGCAAAAAAACCTGTCAGGCAGAACATATCTTTGGGGATGGGGAGAACACTCTTCTACAAGGAGATCCTGCCTAATCATGTGTGAAATGGCTACATCCTGTCACCCTGTTCATTGACTGGTTTTAGAGATGTGCTGACATGGAACCAGAGATTCCCAGAACATCACCAGGCACCTAACACAGCATACACTAGCCAGGCACATCCTTCAGCTTTTTGTAAGTCAGTTCAGGTGGCTATTTTAATTTTGCTTTATAATCTGTTTGTCTGCTCTTATTTAAGGTGGGCAATACAACAATATGGACTACCCCGTGATAATATTTTTGCACATTTGCAGGAGCTATAATGCTAGCTGCCTATCATTTGCTGCTGCCTTTTGTACTAATGCCCAGATCCCTATTTTGCTGCATGCAGCTAATTATCTACAGCTACATGTAACAATAGAATGGCATTCTGGAGGTGACTGAGAACAAGGACTCTGATATGTTCACTGTATCAAGACTTGCTCCTTTGGGAACAATGTGGGTTATACCTGCCTGTCAATGGAACAAAAGCAGGAACAAATGCAATAGATAATAAAAATATTTTTTCCTCTGTTTTCCATTTTGAATGATCAAAATGCTAATGATATCATTAAAAATGGAGGGCAGCAAAGGGGAAAAGGGAGGGATAGAAAACAGAGCCTTTTTTCTGCTTTTCTTCCTTGATCTTTCTTCCTTCCTAATAGGATTAAAAGCTGATCTTGTTCTGCAAAGAAGAATCCATCACTTGTGGCAAGCATGTGCAAGGCTTGTCTAGCATGACAGCAGGTTTTTCACTATTTTCAGCACCTGTGTGAAGCTATGAATGATTCATGGTTGAAATGATTCACTATAAAAATATGGTACAGTCTGTCAGCTTATTTTGTGATGAGCTGATATTACTGCAGAGTTGGTTTTATGAATTGGCAGTGCACTGACAACTCAATTTGAAAATAAATATCTCTGAAACTCATACACTGTAGCATTTCAGAAAATCAGTCAGTTACTAACTCTATGCATATCTGAACTCTGACTTCACTGAATTGAAGATTTGCATAAATTTCTTATCTTCCCCTCAAAGCTGCACATTTATTTCCACACAGAAGGTACTTGCATTATATGTTCATGTAAAGAAACAGTTAATTTCTAACATTACTGGTTATTTTTAGCTTTAAATAAGTTATGTGAACTTTCCAAATATTCCTTTACCTCATTCCAATGCTTCAGGCTACACAGATGGACCAATTCAGAATTCAAGAAGCAACAGCTTGTATCAATCACTTTCTTTCTGCCTCTGCTTATGGGCTTTCTTGAATTCAGTATAACTTTGTCCTTCTTATGCCTTTTTTCCATGTGACATGTAGCTCAGTCACAAATGTACCAGTGACTTACCACATGACCTACACTATATTTTGGTAGCTTACAAAACAAGTGTAAATGTAAACAAGCTGAAGGAAATAATTTTCAGGCTATAAAACACTCCTGAGAAATAAGGAAGGTTGTTAAAGATTATTGATTAAAGATTTTAATATTAATTTTTAAGGGCCGACAAATGAATAAGTTTAATAATCTAAGTTTGTCTTGAAAACTTCAGAGAAAACCGCCTCATTTCTCTGAATCTATCTATCTATCTATCTATCTATCTATCTATCTATCTATCTATCTATCTATCTACCTATACTCGCGCAGCACAAGAAGTTCCACTAAAATAATTGGAACTGATTTCCTACATTGACACTTGCAATCCTGGGGCCCAGGCAAACCTGCAATCAGAAAATACACAGAAAAAGACAAAAAATTTTGGCAGGGCAGCCAGGGTGACCAAATGCAAAATGCCAGAGATAAAACGAAGAAAACACTTAGTAGTATCTAAGTGAGTTTCTAATAAAATCTTGCTTACTGTGTAGTGGAATGGAGTAAGTATTACAAAAGCAAAACTGCTATGATCAGTGTCTTTTTCTGTGTGAAATGAAGGCAGAGAGATGTACGTTGGAAGCTCACTTGTAACAACAGAATATTTTTTTAGCTAGGCAAAAAATGTGAATCCTATATTCCCTCCAAATCAATGGGTGCCTTTTAATTGATCTCATTAAAGCTGAGATTTCACACCAGGTGTAAAAAGTGTTAGATAATGTGTCTCCAAAAAGTAAAAAAAAAAACTGTGATTTTGGTTTAAGTATGGCTCCTGTCTCATAGACACAAAAACAGGCAGGCCACCTTAAAAAGTAATGATTCAAACTGAAGAGACTTTCAGAGCAATGATTCAGGATCTAGTCTTGCGGCCAGTTTTTAAGAAAACACTTTCATTAATGGTACACAAGAAAAACTGGAAATACACATTAGGGAACAATTTTCCATTGACACGGAAGTCAGCAGAAAGAGTTCACTATTCCATACCCATCCTTTAAGGGTCACGTACAATTTTTCTCTGCATTGCATGATGATAATTTGCTATAAATTTGGACTGCATAAAAAGCCACAAGCAATGAAATCAGACCGTTATGCAGTACTGTAGTATCCCCTAAATTCACCAGAACATGAAATAATGCAATTGAAAACCTCTGTTCTAAAAGACTGCATTATATGAAAAGGAACTCATATTAGTTTTTAGATTGAATCAAAATTCAAGGCTCAATTACTTTGTGCAATGCAAAATGCTCTATTTGTATCCTCAGACCATGGTAAAAGTGTTGTTATTAAAAATATTCATAAACCATACTTCAAAAATATTCATCACTAAGCTAAATTGAAATTAATTTTCCCTAGGAATCTGTAAAACATAGTTTATTCCCAAAATTCTATCTTTCTGGCAAATTTAAACTTTTTCCAGTCTGCTAAGATTGTGCACAAATTGGGTCAATGTTTGCACCTTATTGTTTATTTTGTATGTTTTTTAAATAAAAGAGGAAATAGATACTCCCCTAACAGTAGTCTTAAAAATCAACATGTTGAAACACTCATCTTTGCATGGTAATGTTTTTCTTTTACTGGAAGAAATGTGCCTTGAAATTTCAAGTGGGAGGATATAGACAATTTTAAATATAGCTGTCTGTTTAAAATACACTCCTCACTTGAAAATATTTGCTATGCAATACAAGGTATCAAAGTGTTACTGTCATTCATAGATATGCATTTTATGTTTCATATTCTCCTGCCTGTGTATCTTGACTAGGCAGTGTGAAAAGCTTTCTCTCTGGTGTTTGATGTCATGTTTTCCTTGTGGTTGTTCTTTGACATTTTGCAGCAAATAACTCACTGAGACCACAGTTTGCCTCTACTGTGAACTAAACTCTCTTCTACCAAAGCTTTAGAGACATCGTTCTCTGTTGTGCCCAATTTTTATTTTGACTTAATGAATAAATGAACTCTGAGCTTTGTGCAATTGTGCTAGCGATACTGAGCATATTAAAAGAAATGGTATTTTTTGTCCTTACCAGAAAGCACAACATGGAAGATGTTCCATAAATTCTGAATTAGCATGTTCCCACAGCTTCATGCATGATGTCTGTCCTTAATTCATGCCATTTCTTACACATTAGTCATTAAGGTTATAATCATCATGACACAACTTTAACCCCTCCTCCCCAATTAAAAAATGGTATAACCTTGTTTTTATCTTAAGGCAATTATCTCCTCCATGTTTCAGATGACAAATTGGACCATAAATTGAATTTAAAACCCATGGGCAAAATGTATGAGTTTGGAATCACCTTGAAATAGAATGGGCAATAGTCATTCTGATTAGATTGGGGTTTTGAGTTCTCCAAGCAGATTAAAAGATATGGTGTATGGCCCTGGTAGAGTTAGATAATGCTTGGACTTGATGATCTTAAATTTCTTTTTCAACCATACTGGTTCTGTGATTCTGTAAAACTAAGTTTTTGTGAGTATAATTGGTGAAAATTTTTGTCTACTTACCTTGCCTTTACTTATGTCAGAGTGCTGCAGGAGCTGCAGCAGCAGGGCCCCCCATGTCCAGGCAGGGCAATGTTGAGGGGAACTGGAGACCTTCCCTGTTGTGTCATCACTGGGGCAGTGGCTGACAGCCCCAGGGACCTGAAAGAAGGGGTCCTGGACCATGGGCAGGTTGGGAAGAGGCTGTGGTAGGGGGCTGTTAGTGCCCTGAGGGCACTGACAATTTATCACGTGCTCATCACGTTACATTGAGGCATTTCAAAAGTAGTAACCCAAAACATATATATAGTTTTGTTCTCCCTCCTGTTCTGTGACATATGAGTCTTCTCTTCCAGTCTCATTCAAAACTTGTTTGCAAAAACTAGCACTGGCCCAAAAATGGGATTTCTGTCTCGTCATATTGAGGCTAATGACATCTTGGTATTTCCAGGGACAGTAAATAAAAGAAGTGATCTGGAAGCATCAGCATGCTTGCTGTTGGTAACAGCAAAGCATTGTCATATAGATAATATTTAAAATAAGGCTAGAAACTGAAATCAAGATCAAATGTTTAACCTAAGGCTGTAAACATACTCATGAAAAGATCAAACTGAGTCTTAAATTCAACAGAATTTTTTTTTTTTTTTTTTTGTCATCTGAGAATGGGATGTTGAGGTATTCTCAAACCAGAAGAACTATTTGCAGGGAAAAAAATCCAAATCCTAGAACACATTTTGGTTTTGATGAAGCTGCATTCTCTGATGCAAAAATACTAGTATCCTGATGATAGGAAGGTGAGTATTATGGCACTCAGGTACAATCACAAGGCATAGATGATGAAACTGAACCATTTCATAGAGGGTAGTAAAGATCTGAAAGAAATCCTGGATCCGAAGATGTTCAAGAGAGTTCTGCCACTGACCTTGAGAGGCAGAGTTTCACCTCTGCAGCAAAGCTTCATCTATCTATCCAGAGTTTATGAGTTGGAAATTAACAGTGAGTTTCCTTACTTATTTTTCTGGGCTTTGAATGAGACTCACAGCTTGCAAAAACATGAAACAATGGCACATGACTATAAATTCCCCACTGGGGGATGCCTACACTTGGGGCACAATGTTGTGAACAATAAATGTCTGAGGCACAATTTGGAGCAAAAATTTAATGCTGAAATTTTTGATTCTGTACTCACAAAATAGTCAGACATTCTACTGGTTCCTGAAATGTCACAAATAATGATATCTTAGATGAAACAACAACTCCCTAACCTTACTTTAACAAAAGAATAGAAAAGCTGCCTTCTAAGCTCAAGGGGAAAAACAAGGACTACAAAGAAAATGCTCACAAAGATAGAAGGGAATAAGACAGAGAAAAGAACATCTCTTTTGTATAATTTTTGACCGTGATTTGATGCAACTGTAACACCAAGTTGTCTCTCAACAGCATCAGAATCTCCTGGTATCTCTAAAGTTAATGAAAAAAAAAAAGCAATTCAAAGACAGTCCTGAGGTCAAAATTTCTACTTTTTTTTTTTTTTTTTCCCTAAAACTCTGTCAGTTTCTGTACAAAAGTTTCCCAGAAGTCATTAGTATTTCAGCATTCAATTTATACAAGACAAAATAGAGTAAAGTTCAGTCAAGTGCTGCCTGTAACTTATGACCAGTTCAAATACAGATTTTAATAAAACAAAATTTATGATTATGTTACTCCTATGTAGGGCCAGGCAAAATATTTTTGATAATTAGCTAATTTATTTGCTTGTTTGATTGTATTCTTCCAAATATTTGCAAATTCAGACTTTTTTTTCCTGGGAAAAAAAACCAAACCAAACCAAAACAGTAAAACAGTTTGGAGAACAAGTGATAGAGGGACTTTTGAGGAAAGATGGGACACTTTGGATCATATTCATAATTCAAAAAGGGGATCTGACTTTGAGTCTATTACCTTGGAGTTCCTAAACATAAAAATATAGTTTTTCATTATTATATTTTTAATAAAATATGCAAGAAATTATTGAAAGACGGTGAGCTCTCATTCCAGCTGAGGAATTTGAAGGAAGACCATGTCAAAATCCTGTTTTCATTAAGTGATGACCCTCCTCACATTTTTCAAGACACAACTTCAGATCTCCTTTCCCAGCTAGACAACTGGGAACACACAATTATGCATTAAATGGATTACAATCCAAGAAAGCCAAAAAAACTCATCCCTTCTTTTTAATTCACAAACTTCAGGTTTTGCTTCCTTTTCATTTCTTAAAAGCAGCTGATAAAAGTTAGAAGCTTTTCCTTTCAGATTGAGAAACAGTTCATCAAAAAAGATGAATGACTGAGCTTTATTTTTTTGACTTTATTTCAGTCAGACAAAGAATAATAAACAGTTGTTTGGACCAAGCTGATTTTTTTCCCCCTGAAAATATTTTGTTTTCCTTGCTGAATTGTTTTTCACACAACTTTGTGTGGTCTATAAAGTGTTCAGCTGGACATACCTTGTGAGTTTATTTACCTGAATTTGAGTAAGAAGTTCAAAGGATGACCCTTGAGGAAGTAATTCAAAGCACATATGAGTATGTATTTCTGAGTCAATTTTGTTCATGGAGGGAGGTGAAGATCTTGAAGGAGAGATTGTTTGAAGCTTTCAATAACAGCATCTTCTGCAGTGGAGGAAATGGGATTTGTTGCATTTCTTCCACTAGCTCTTCAGGTAATATTAATGCTTGTGCCCAGCCCACTCCTAGGGTTAAAGGGAGCAGCAACATTGATCCTGTGTAGGCAAACAAAGGAAGTGGGACACTACCTGCACAGCCAGTTGGAAAACCCTGTTCTCTGTGGACAACACAATCATTACTTTGATCTTCATAACTCCTGCGCACTTGCTTCTCTCCCCTTCTAACAAGCACAGCCTGTTTAGTTATTTAAATACTGTGTACCTCTGAGGAGCTCTTTCTGCAAAGCCACTAACAGATCTGACAAAAGCCCAAGGAGCCCCTAATAGGATGAACTCTACTTCTCAGTGGTCCCTGGAACAGTCTTTCACTCATCAGTTTTTTAGTAGGCTGTTTTGACCAGAGAAAATTTTCCAGAAATTGTATCACCTTTCCCTCCATATAGTCCACCATTTTATTATTCTCTGGTCATTTCAGGAAGGAAGAAATATAGTTTTATCTTTGTTGAATACATTCCCTTTCAGGATGAATTAGAAGATATCTGTTGAATTTGAAATGCAAAGCCTGTGGCTTTTCAAATGGTGAATTTCAGTTACAAGTTGCAGATGATTCTATATTTCTATTACAAAGACATTAAATACATATTTTAAAAGGTTGAAGACCACTTTTGAGCTTCATTCCACTCAATAGTGACAAACCCATGCTAAAAAAAAAGGCAGATGTGGCAAAGCTGTCAAGAATAGAGATTTGATTCACACAGATAAAATTTTGAATGCTATATTAAAGCAGAGCAGTAAAAAAAAAAAACAACCTTTTTGTCTTGGGTCAATTTAATCTTTCATTGCAGCAGCATGATTGAAAAAAATACCAAGAAGGTATTTCACTATTTAAAATAAGACATCATATAAGAAAAGTGCTTTTTCTTCTATGAAACATCTGCCTTCTAATGGTGCCAAACATGATATTTAGTTTGAAATATTAATCATTTAAGGCATATTTCAGTATTCAGTCAAAAAAAAAAAATAAGGTTATAGTACTGAACTGTATAACAGTGTGTAATACAAGGGGGGATTTGGTCTTCCAAATAAGTTCAGGAGGTGGTACTTTCCACAGGTATAACAGGAGCTGTAAGTTGTTAGAAACTGTGGTCATCTTCAGTTTACAAGTAGAAAAGACTTCTTTGATTAGAGCCATGGAATAATTTAGGTTAAAAGGGCCTTCTGAAGGTTATCTAGACCAATTTCCTACTCAAAGCAAGGCCAATCTTAGAGTTAGGTCAGGTTTTCCAGGGCCTTATTCAGTTCTTTTTGAATACTGCATGTGCCACAGTTTTTGGGTTTGGTTGGTTGGTTGGTTGGTTTGGTTTGGTTTTTTGTGTTTTTGTTTGGTTGCTTGGTTGTGGTTGTTGGTGGTGGTTTGTTTGTTTGTGGTTTTTTGTTTTGTTTTTTTTTTCTCATCTCTATTTTTGGACACAATTGAATGCTGAGTTAGGTGAGGGTTTGGTCTGAACCACTACATCTGTTATTGCATTCTTATTCAAAGAAGTGCTATTTTCTTGGTATCCTCAGTGCATCAGTGCTCTCCTAGGAGCAGAAGAATGGTACCTGACTTTTCTTGTAAACATTTTTTCCTTTTTAAAATCAACACAGCAAGGAGGCTGTGCATATTGCTTGCGCTTAGGGGGAGTCCTATCTGCAAGTCATCATTTTAACATGCATGCTTTGTGACAGGAAGGTAAAAAGCTGAAGCATAAGCTTGCTTGTCATGGGTGAAGTAGTAGGTGTTAAGTGGGCTGAGGCAGTGGGTGTACAGAGCCTGTAGCATCTGAGGAAGTTTTCCCTGCTCACTTAATGCAGATCCTATATTCCTGCTTAAAAGGATTATTCTGGCTACTCCCCCTTCTGGAAGAGGGTGTTTCAAAAGAGCCCCCCTGCCTGTTAGTATTACTTATTTGAACCCTCTGGCCTATTACCCTCTGAAATAGAGGCAGAAACATTGTATCTAGACACCAAGTAGGAAATACCATAACTCTGTGGTTAGCTTGTTGTGGGGTAAAAGGAGAATGTGACAAATGGAGGGGAAGTATAAAAACTATTAATTGATCAAAGATGTAGTAGCTCTCCTTCATTTCCAATTGGTATGTACAATATATGAACATTAAGGTTAAGCTGTTGTTCTGTTCCATCTTATTTGAGACGTCATGACTCATGATTATACATGCAGTGGGATGACTCAGTGTTATCTCTCTGCATCAAAGCACATCTCATCTTTTAACTGCATGTAGGTGACATGAATGACAAATTATTTTCCCTGTCTTATTCCAGCCCTCAGAAACACATTTTCCCGAATACAGCTGCTGGGAGGCTGTGCCCAGTAATATTGTCCAATGTTTACACTCATTCACGAAATAATAACACCAGTAAGATTTCCCAGATTAGTTGCTGCAAGTTAAAACTCACAGTACGATGCTTCCTATTACTGTGAAATAAGCAGTTACAGCACAGATGACAGGGTAACATGACAACATCATATTCACAGTTGCCAAATTTTAAGAAAGCAAGCCCTTATACTATGAATGAGTAGATATGCCATACACTGATGAGGTTGTAGCTGGAATGCTCTTTAGAGTTTAAGATATCCAGCGAGCTCTAGCCATATCTCAACAGGTGAAATGAAGTAGGACTAGAGAAAACAAAAGAATCCAGGATGAATTGCCCTTCCTTCCCCATGGCTCTAGCCATGCCTTGGAAAGAAGAAAATACACTCATGGTACATAAATGATTGCACAGACATTGTGGGCAGTTTACATGGAATGTAGCATCCACTTTCAAGCAGGGCTTCTTCAACAGTAGACCCTAGGGCTAAGAAATCAGATACAAGAAGAATGGCTATTGTTCCATTGTTTTCCTCTTCTGTAGAAGGCATTCAGACTGCTAGAGGTTGCTTTAGCCTATAAAATGGAGCTTTGACAAAGACATCAAAGTAGAACATGACAGAACCTAGACAGTGGAGACAGCTGCATAACCCCATATCACTTGTGGTCAACAATCCTAAACTTGTGGTCTCAAATCTTGGGTATACCTAAAATTTAACTTTAACTATCCACGTTGCTCCTTTAGATTGCTGCCATAAATGCTCCTACAAATCCCATCTGCTGTGACAGTAAGGATTTCAAGGCTTTTCCAGAAAAAAAAGAAACCTTGATCATGTTCCTGCTCAATTTCAGTCACTGCACTAAGAGAAGGCCAATGCATATGGTGTAAAGGCAAAGTTATTACTCAAATTTCTCCCCTTGCAGAACTGCCTGTCTACAGCATGCTCTCTGAGCGTGCTTGTCTGGGTAAGTAAAGTGTCTTATCATCAGATACAACTGTGGGGTTCTTCTCTCCTAAAGGAGACAAAAGCACAAGAGTACTCATAAAAGGTGTGTACAGCAAATTTGGGATGCGGCACCCAGGTCAAGGTTATATGTAGATGCAGGAGCTGGAACTTGCCTGGAGTTTTCAGGCAGCACTTAGATCTGGGATAAGGAATCCCTAAGTATTGGGAATCATGTTAAGAAACATACTCCCTTGTGCAGGCTGTTTGGGCACCATGTGGGCTCGCAGTTCTTTGGGGGCTGGGAAGCAGGGGTGGGGAGGGGCTCCTTGTGGTGTGTCTGGCAGGTCCAGGCTAGGCAGCCAGGTCCAGTCCCACCACCCCAGCCAGAAGTAGGGCAGCCAGGGACAGCCACAACCCCAGGCAATCTGGCATCTCAGTGAGGACAGGGCTGGGTGGAGGATGGGCCCAGCTGTGAGCCTGCAGGTGGGGTCAGGATCAGGCCTGGCTGCAGCATGGCCACTGTGCTCTTTCTTTGTGGACCCTGAGCCCTGGCAGCGAGAATCCCAGGAGGCTGGCATGTGTTCAAGGACCTGTGAAGAGGCTGGAGGAGTCTTATGAAATCAGATGAATAAAAAGGAGGTACTGACCCTCCAGAAGGTCTGAGAAATGGTGACTGATGCTACCTTTTCTACATTGCCTGCTCCCTTCTGTACCAAAACTGTAAAGTTAACACATCATCCATTTTCTTCATACTGTTCTCTGTGGTATAGCATCCCACCTATTCACAGTCCGTGGCTATAATTCATGTATTTTTCATGTTTAAAAAAAAAAAAAAAGGAATATGGGAAAGGGAGAGAAATAGTGTGAAAGGAAAGAGATTTAAATTCAGATTTTCCCACATGCTCTACAGAAATAAGGCAGTTCAACTACAAAGGCTCAGGGGCTCAAACCCATCAGTAATTGCACATAATCAGGCATTGCTTCTGAAACTGTGTGAAAAGATCTCCAGCCATAGGCACACCACTGTCAATCAGATATAAATGCTTACAGATATAAATGATAGCTCAGTAGCTAATAGATGCAGGAATGAAATATATCTTCTGTGAGAGCTACTACCCCTATGAAGGGAAAGCTGACAGATTTCTACGTCACTTGTATTCAACCGTCTTTGAATGCAAGAACTGGATATCAGGCAATACACATTACAGTCAGTCTGTGAGGACTATGTAATGCTTTCTGAAGGAACATACAGAGGATGAAACACAGTAGATGATGCCATGAACAGTAGTATAAACATTGTATTGAAAACTTATTTGAAAATGAAGGTAATGCTAGAAAAATTGTCTAAGTAGGTAAGTATGGGCTGCTGAAGTCAGTCTCCTTCTGGAGCAGTTTCTGATCCCCAGGGAAGATGGCACAAATTGGCTATACTCAACTCTTCTTTATGGTTCTCACATGCTACATTGTTTGGAAAGAGTGGTCCCTGGACTTAGCTGCCCCCTTGTCCATACCCAGTTGTCATGTTAGTGGAAAATTTCTGTCTAAAAGTTTAGAAACAACTCACTATGCCATACACACTGTTTGGATAACTGCAGGATCTGGATATAGGATAAGTTTATTTGACCACGTAAGGCCTGCTGTGTTTGAAGGTAACAAGCAGGGTTACTCTTTCCTACCTCATAATAGTTACTATTAATACAGTGGGCTTTATAAATCTACATAAAAACTTATTTTACCAATATTTTCTTATCTTTTTGATAGGTAAAGACAACTATTAACACCTAATTTTCAAAACTTATATACAGAAGTGATATGCTAAAGTCTAAAGGAAATCCCACTCTCAGTTCTGCTCCAGCAATGAGCTACATTCTGGCAGTAAGGAGAGAGAACTATTTATATTAAACATTGACATATAATATGGTAATTCTATCAGTCCTAAAACCATGGTTGTGCAATGTCTATAGCTGTAGTTCTCCATCCTTGGCTGGGAATGTACCATCTCATCAGGAACAAGAATCATTAACAGTAAGTTTGTCTCCATCTGGACCTCTGCAGAATCTTTTATGATTGGAAGAGAGTGGACTCTGCTCCTTAAACAGAAAGGTACTTGAAATTGTATCACCTGGAGTGGTTTGAAAGATTAACATTATGATAGATGTCTTTTTGATACAAGATAAATGCTTTCTAGTAGGTGAAGGATACACACATGAAGGAATAGGAAGATTTTATTACTTTTAAAAACAGTAAAAGAGCTCCAACTTGAATACATGATAAAACTAATGGGGCAAATATTAGGTTGAATACTCTGGGAAGAATTTCCAGCAATTAGTTTTATGGAATGTGTTCTTCACAGGTAGTAGTGGGATCCCCAATACTTAAATTATCTAAAGTAAAACTCACCTTCCCCTCAACTCTGAAAACCCATATGAAGCAGTCTGGCAGCCTTTCCATTCATAATTGCCTTGATTTATGTACAGCTAGTCTCCACCTTCCAGAGCCACATTGCTCAAAAGCAAGCAGAGGCTCTTTCATGCTTACCTCAGCTCTGCACAACACAAAAGGCCCTTTGTAGGAAGACACTGTACAGTACTATATATCTTAAGGCGCTCAGGAGCTGCTAAAGAAGCAAATGTCAACTTTTAAAATTCAAGAAGAGATTTTTCTTCAGGCCACCCCTATCCCCATAATAACAGTAATTCAGCAAAATACATTTTCATGAAGTAAAGAATACCTTGTAGCAGAATGCTTTACTTTCAAGCTCCCTCTAACTTCATTTTTTAGAGAGATCAGAAGAGTCAACGTGAATACTTTCAACATTCCTTAAAATCACAGGCATTTCCCTCAACTGAAAGTGACATAGATGCCTTAGAGGACAGGGCTAAGGGAACGACATGTTCCTCTATTTGTACAAAACATACTTCATCTGTGGTTGACACATCTGTATTTATTTTAGGCAAAGATGTAAAAGTCTTGATGGCTTTTCCTTTCCTTCATCCCAGAGATAAATACTCTTCGGCTGAAGCTTTACCAGCAGAAGCAAAGTGATTAATGAAATAGCATTGCCAGAATCTAAACCAGAGGTCTGCATTTGAGCTGCAGCCACTTAGCTGGGGACAGTTTATTTTGGATTTAACATGTTACAGGAAGTTTTTTAAGGTCTCAAGCTCTCAGCTGAGCTACGCAGTCTTTGCATGCATAAAGTGGCCTGTAAATGCATTGTTCAGGCTATTCTGAAGGAAATTAAATAAATGACTTGTTTAGAAGTCAATCTAACATGGTGTGAAAAGTGAAACACACACTGGTCAGGTTAAGTGCATGATTCATTATCATGCCAGAATATTAAGTTTTGGGGTTATTTTTTAATACTGTCCTTGCTTCTCTAATGGTAATTATAGAGAAAAATATTCTTAGCTTTTGATTTTAAATAATTCTCTCTTTATACCTGACAGCAGAAAAAAAGAGTAGCTTGCCATAGCATACGGGTATTTTCATTCCCTGCTGGAAGCCATGACAGTTACTTCCCCATTGTTTTGTCATATTTACCACAATTAGAAAAGAAAAAGAAAAGCTGAGTATCCAAAAATGTCAGATCCACTTGGAAAAAAAAAAAAAAAAAAAAAAAAAAAGGCCAAAGGACCATCTCTTCTAGCAATTACTATTTTCTAGATTCAGCCAGAGCAGCATCTTGAGTAGCATAACTGGAGAAACTGGAAAAATCCCAGCTGTATATCCAGTGTTCAATTACATGGCAACTCCAGTAGCTTCATTAACACAGCTGTGTCAATATGGGGGGGAAAGGCAAGAGAAGTATCTTTTGGCAGTGCTAGTCCTTTGGAAAACTCTGAGAATCTTTTAATATCTAAATTAAAATCATATGTTAGGTTTAAAAAAGGTGAAGCAATATTTTAAAATAATTCCTCTTTAAATACATTAAATATCTTGAAAACAGTGCAACATCGTATATATCATGGTATGAAAAATGGTCATTTAGGTTTCTGAAAGAGCTGTGACATCAGTTTATCAACAGTTGAAAGGGAGATGCTTTAATGTATTTTTAGTTTCTGAGACTGAATGCAATATCAAGGTGGCAAAATGAGACAAAATCTGGGGTTTGGAAGTACTCAAGCACATTTGTTCCTCTTAAATATAATCTTTAGAGCCATTCCTTCTCTCTCTCCCCCTCTGGATTACTCCAAAATAAAATACATGCCTGAAATGTGAGTAAACTCAGTCTGCCTGAATATATTAAGTGCCTGATTCAGTCACTAAATGCCACTGCCATGGACAAAGAGTAAAATGTAAATAAGAAAAAAGTCCACCTATAAATAATGACTATAAATTTTGTGGTTAAACCTCCTCAAGATAGCATGAACACCTATTCTATGCTCTATGCCTTTTATGGAAGCATATATCATAAGAGCAAGGGGAATCAATGTCAGACTAGTTTCTAATGGATGTGTGCTGCCCAACATAGTGGAAAAGGAACACCCAGACATTTTGGCTTCTTTTCATTGCAAGTCTCTCAAGAATTGATTCGGTTGCAAGGCCAAGCCCTGTGAGCTTTAGGAGGAACTATGCAAGTTTCCTGAGTCCTTTTCCTTCTCCATGTGGATTTGAGCATGGATGAACTTGCCATACTCTTTGAAATTCTTTTCCCTAATATCCCAAGTGAGTGCAAACTACAAAGTAATTCAAGATAACCAGATGTATTAAATTCCTTATCAGTAGAAGTAATGCCACTTGGCTGGCACAGACCCTTCTCCACACTCATTTGAACTAAGTGGGCAAAGATAGTCCAACGCAATTACTCAGCCTTCAGAGTCCAGATTTTTTTATGATGGACTGAGTTTCACTTGTTAGAACAGGTTGAATAGAATGTATATAATTTGAAAATACATTTTAGACTCCAGGAAGATCAGACTTATTTCAAAAATTCTTTCTTTCTTTCTTTCTTTCTTTCTTTCTTTCTTTCTTTCTTTCTTTCTTTCTTTCTTTCTTTCTTTCTTTCTT
>JANIJG010006378.1:172158-194097 GCA_024611175.1 Megaceryle torquata | reverse complement strand
TCTTCTTAATGCACCCCAGGATACCATTGGCCTTCCTGGCCACAAGGGCACATTGCTGTTCCATGGAGAACTTGTTGACTCCTGAGTCCTTCTCCACAGGGCTCCTCTCCAGCAGATCACCTCCCAGTCTGTACTGGTGTACTTTATTATTCTTCTCAGATGCAGGACTCTACACTTATCCTTGTTAAACCTCATCAGGTTCTGTTCTTCCCTGTTCTCCAGTCTGTCCACACCTGTGGAATCCAGTTGTAGAAAAATATTTAACACCTTCCTTTTCGTCACAATATTTAACTTGTAGGAAGTGGATTTATTAATCCTTTTATCTTTTTTTATTATTTTTTTTTCTTTTTCTTTACTTTTGTTTGTTTGTTTGGTTAGTTGGTTGGTTTGGTCTGTGTTTTGTTTTGTTTTGTTTTTTTGTTTTGGCCTCTGGAGATTCCAAGAAATATGTGCATTTAGATCTTAGAGTATTTGCCTTGGGATGACAGAAAATCTCATTGAGGCTATGGAGTGATGAGGTTTTTCCAACCTAATTCTGTGTTTCTCACCCCTGGAAGATGGATGGAATGTAATTTCATTGATGTCTTTTCATAGAATCATAATATCACAGAACAGTTTGGGTTGGAAGACACCTTTAAAGATCATCTATTCCAAACTTCCTGCAATGGGCAGAGACATCTTTTACTCTCCTTCTAATGTTTACACCCTTCCTTTTGAGAACACAGGGAGACTTGATTTAAAATAAAAGATATGCATTCATTCTAAGGTAATTCATTTATCTTTCCAATTTTTCTTTACAGTTAATACTTGGGCTCCCTCAGTTAGATATACATTCAGTGCTGTAACCGAAAGATTTACCTGTTCTTTTGCTGGGGAGGGGCTGGGGGTGGTGGTGGAGGGTGGGGGGTCGTGAGTATTTTTTTTTTATCTTACAGACCTAATATCACTGTTCTGGGTAGCACCTTGGCTTGAGCACCTGTATCCAACTTGAAATTAAAAAGTGTTCCATTTATTTTCATGCTGACAGTTCATTCATCTTCTGCTGCTACCTTGGCCATTACTGCAACAAAGAACAGCACTAAGCTAATGGCTCTGCAGTCATCCTCTTTGTCCTTGCTATCTATTCATATTCTACTGGTACTTGCAACCTCTGGCAACATGATAAAATCCCATGCATTTCTTATATCTTCTTCCAAAAACTATCAATTACAGTGGTGAGTGTTGTTTGCTACAGGATGTATATGTTCATGTGCCACTTTTTGAGGCTGACAGCTTCCTGTAACAGATCCCTTCACTGGGAATATTTTAAATTCTGTCCAATCTCCTCATTTTCAAGGGTATCATCTGCACTCCATAAATGTCACTCTGGATCGTGATTTGCCTTCTTCAGTATCTTTGAGTTGAAAGAAGTAAGAAATTAACAATTCTTGATTTCCAGAAATCCTTCTTGTGGTCATAGGTCATAGCCATGATCTGACCTTTTTTACAGGCACTCAGCATCTAGTGGTGTAACAGATACTAGCTTTCCACACCAGATCCATCAAAGCCTCTTGAGCTGTTCATCTTCTTTGGCCCACTCTTTGAAAATGTGTCATTCTTGTTTCAGGTATTCCTGAAGTACATTAGTGATCTGTATTACAATTGGCTTCTTTTACTGACGTAACACACTTAAAACGTTATTTGTCATAACTAAAGCCACTTCCTAGCTCTCCTTTTTGTGTAATACACATTGCCTGCAGATAAAGATGTGCTTTAGCTATATTTTACCTCTGGTAAATTAAAAACCACTCCCTTCTCCACATACTTTGATTTATTCCCTGCGTCACATACTAGTCAACAATCACTCCTAGCTGATAACTCAAACAAATGCCTGCTCCATTCAGTGTCTAGGCATCTGACAATTTGGTCCTATGAATGTTTTTTGGTTTCAAACTCCCATAGAGGGGCAGTTCTTTGTGTGAGAACATAGTCTTAATTGCAGCAATGAACCAACACATGTATTACAATCTGTGGTAGTCATAAATGGTTAATTTCTTAGTCAGTACCCTGACTGCAGAATTGTCCTACCTAAATATTCCTGACCTGCATCTCTTAATTTCCTAACTTTGAGTAGGGTGTTGAGAGAAACAACTATATTAATTTTGAAATATATTTAAATTAAGTTTGAACTTGGTTAAAATTAAGCAGTAAAAACATGAAATTAAAAGGCGAAGGGAAAAAAGGACAAGGAAAATACTGTCTGAAATTATTAGGAAAGTTATGGAAAATAAACCAGAAATCATCACTATTCCAATGTATAGCACTGTCATGTACTGGTATCTTGTTTACCGGTTGCAGTATGCAAGATAATAAAACCAGAACAGTAGAGCAAATGGTTATGAGCATGATGCTGAGTATGGAGCAGTTTTTCCCACTTGGGAAAGAAATCAGTGACAAACATAGTAGTAGAAAATTATGCATGGTAGCAGAACAGGAAAGGAAAGAGGAATTATTCAGAATTTCTCCCAGCACTAAGGTTACACAACAGATTTTTTTAGGCATCAGATATAAAACCTACAACAGAAAATACAATTTCCAATAAAAAGAAAATTTCTAGGCATCACTGACACTGTATTTTTAAGGGCTAAAAGTGTAAATGAGCTCACAAGGCCATCTGACTTTTTTGAGAATATAGGATGATTAACAAGTATGTATTAAATACGATCATCTGGATGCAACCTTTGGTTAGGAGTACTCTTCACCTACACTTGTGAAGGTGTATCAGTGGAACTGTCTCTTTACAATTCATGATTTTATTGCCAAACTAATTTTTTTCTAAAGATTAGTCATGCCCATGATCACAGAGGTAATTGATCTGAGGCTATATTGATGCAAACCAAGGAGCTGAGCACCTTCTCCTTCACATTCTTGCAGACCAATGTTGCATTACTGTTGGTGAGAGTTGTGGGGTACCATCACAGGCTTTACATTTACAAGAAAACTGTCTACCTTTCAAAGAAATTACTGGCTCTACCTCTGCAACTGACCATGTATACGGTTTTATTAATCTAAGATGCAAATCCAATGAAAAAATGAAAAATAAAAATTAAAAAATAGGTCTTATACAGAAAATTGTTCTGACAGTTCATCCCACAGATGAATACACATTGTTTAATAAATGTGCAGCAGCAAAGTAGGCAAGCTTTTAATTTAGAAAATTATTTACAATGTCTTATATCTGAAGGAAGGATTCTCATGTTATGTTTTGATATAAATACCCTTTCAAATTTCAGAAGTAATGCACAGAGAATGTAGCACATAATCAATATTTAACTGGGATAAATATACTCTGTATTTATTATTATAACAGTTTCATTTTAATGTGCACTTACCATAAGTTATAAAGGAAACAGTTGTCTAGTTTTCACATTGTTATTATCTTTTGTTTTCCCAGTAATAGGCTCAGTGTAGCATAAAACAGTTTCTTTTTTCCAAAATTTGAAATACAAAGTGGGAACTTTTTCTTGACTACTCATTGCTGAAATGTCAGATACTGCTGTGTTAAGCAAATGACATAAACTCAACATTGTAATTACCTAGTCAATGCCAGCTACTGGTTTTGTTTATTTTTATTATGATATGGACAACTGACTATATTCTAAGTAAGCTCCATTGTAGGTGAGTGCTAATCACTGGATAAACATACAAACATAACATATGCATAAAATACACTTTTGGGCTCGTATACATGCAGGAATAACATCCTTGTGTAGGCTCCAAGCCTTGGCTGACCACATCACAGGATCACAGGATGTCAGGGGTTGGAAGACACATTAGAGATCATCGAGTCCAACCCCCCTGCCAGAGCAGGATCATACAATATAGCAAAGGTCACAAAGGAATGCATTCAAGAAGGTTTTGAAAATCTCCAGAGGAGATTTTCTATTATAAACTATTTATACATACTCTGATCTATTCAGTAATTAATTAAAAGAACTGGGGGCTTAATATGTATAATAAATTACTTCTTTTGTTGGTATTGCTTCTTTTTTTTAGGCTACTTTTTGATGGAAATATGAAAATGACAGTGACTTCTCTCAGGTCTACTGCATTAGGATAACTGCAGACTAGAGCAGACTCTGGTCTCTAACTTCTTCAGCATTTGTTAGAGAGTACTGCTTTCAGCACAACTCTCAGCAAGGGACAGAAACACCAGTCTTGTTACAATAGCAATAATCAACTGCTTTTCAACATGATCTGCTAGAAAGGATAGATTTCTACTTTAGGCTGATATACAGTTTGCTATGGTTGCTTTGAAAATATCCCAGATAACTCTGAGAAGGATTTGTTCAACTTCACCTTGCTGTTAAACCGAAAATACATTAATCATTTCTATGCATCCTGTTCTTAAGGAAAATTTCTCATTGAACAGTAGGCCTTAAAGGATTTTCCATCTTGTTTTAATATTTTTATTACATCAACATCCCTTTTGGAACTTTTGGAACTGAGTGATACTGAAAATCTGTAGGTCTTTAATTTCAAAATAGACTTCACCACAGAAACAGCTGGATTTAGTTTAAAACCAGCTCTTAAATGTTTCAATTACACTTACTTCTGAGCTCTGACTCTTAAGCATATGGTGATGTCCAGCAGCACCTTATTCTAAAGCCCCTAATTCAGCAAACACAGCTTGTATTGGTCTTCTTTTCATGTCTCCTTTTCTCAAGAGCATGCTTTTCTTGTATTTTCAGGCTCAGACAGCTGTCAGATACAACACCCCATCAGGCAGTTCTTTATAACCAGTGACATGGTTGTTATGACTCATGACTTAATTTTTAACATGAGTAGGACATGGGCATAAACTGGCAATAATGCAGTCTTCCAAAAGTGACTGGAAGTTAATAGATATGCCTTCACAATCCGATTATGATTTTTTGACTGGAAATGGGTGTGATTGTTTACAAATGCTGTACTAACCTGAAGTTAGTATACTTCCCTTAGGATATTAGAAAATGTTACGTTTGCTCTTTGAGCATATTGGATTCATTAAAGCTGCTTCTACTTTTAAGCTTGAAGCATGAAAACATCTACCTTGAGTAGCTTCGGTCTGAAGGATTCTGAAAAGCGGAGAAAACACTGGATTGTAGAAAGAATGAAATAAATGCTGGGAGTGGGTAAAAAGCATACTAACACATTTCAATTCCAACTCCCATAGAAACAAAAGATCTCTTTAACCTATTTTTATTTTTTTGCTCAGAGGTGAAGAAAAAAAAATTGGGAAAGAGTTGAAAAAAAGCTTTCTAACAAACAAGCTACTTCAGACCCTTGAGATACTCAGAAACACTTTCAGTTATCCTAGGATATTGTATAACTAAAAAAAGGCAGTGGCCTTTTATCATCTTGGGTGGTCAGGTCTCTCCCTATCATGAATTATAGTTACTGTAATCACATTCCTCTCTCTCTTTTTTTTCCCCAAATTATTTGGAGAGCAAGCATGCTTCTCTGCATAAACAGGAGTGGTAGAAGCTTGAGCAGAAACTTGGAAAGAAGGAGCAAGAGGGATGATGGTGTGCTATGCTAGAATTCTGCTTCTTAACCTAACCCTGAGCAGCTCATTGCTAGTTTGTGCTGCTACTCTTAGGGTACTTCGAGTACCTCATAAAGAAAAAAAGGGTTCAGGAACAAGTTATCACATGGTCAAAGCAAAGACAATGGCTGCTGCAGTGAAAGAGCCTTGGCATTCTAGAAAATCCCACCCTAGCCTACGTCACACTCATGCTCTAGTGTAAGATCTTTGCGTCAAGGATTGTGTACCAGGATGAACAGTTGGCAAAATAGTACCTAAACTTTGCATGGCATATTTTTATTTCATTTAATTAGTCAGTTAACTGCAAAATCACATTAGATCCTACAGACTCTCTTTTGCTCCATTTGTATCATGCTGCTTTTTAATCTACCTACAGCTATGCAAAATGTTTCCTATATAGTATATCTTGTAAGAAGTGGTGCCCTTATTGATTCACTTTGACTGTCTGAATAAGGAATATTCTCAGAGTACAATAATATGCAGCCACAACATAGCCCATAACTCATCTATTGTGGACGCTTCCCTTTGACTTAATTAGCAGACTGGCATGGTTGCTTCTCTACTATGTTTCCAAAGATAAACAGTTCATGAAGAGGATGACTGGATATGCCATATGTAAAATGGGCTGAAAAGATGTGGCCCCTACCAATGCTGAAAGAGAAAAAAATAATTAACTCTTCCCTTCCAAAATTAGTACAAAAGAGGTAAAGAAAATACATATAAAAAGTAAAACCAGCTCCATGATCAGTCACCATTCAGCAGCAGTAGACCAGAGAGACAGCAGGAAGTAATGTGTAGAAAGAACTTCAGAAATCTTAAGAAATACAAAAGGTTTGCCAAAACATACAGTCAGTGAAGGGAGAAAGTCCAGAAAAATACAGATCACCTGAGGAGAGAAGATCTAAGAGTTACTGTAAAATATATGGGAAGCCAGTGAAACCCAGTGGTTCTTCACAATAAAGAGGGCAGCAGAGAGTGTCTGGTTAAGGAAACCAGTGACCAAAAGTGCTGCAGGATGCCAGACAGACATCTGAATTTATAGTACCACAGAGACAAGATGCAATTATAGACAGATCATTATCTGCAAAGTGCACTGTGTATCAGAGTATGCTTTTGAGATGAAAGGAATGGATGTGTTTTCAGGTAACAGAAGGATGTGGAAACCATTTTTCTTTAGGCAAGGAAAGTCACATAAGCTATGTAAACGTGAAAGGGGCCCTCTAGAAAGTATCTCAGATTGAAATGGCTAAATCTCACAGGACTTCCCTGCCCTGATGTTTGGAAAGTTTCTGAATATCTGTCTAACCCCAAGATATATTTCAGGGTCTTGGCACCTGCTGGGCATGTGTCTCATGGAAGGGAAGCAGAGGCGCCTGCTGCTGCTGTCCTCACAAAACTTTAACTCATCAACATCTTTCAGCACAAAAACAAATGCTCTCACACTAAGTTATGATAGAACAAGTCCCAGTGCCAACTGGAAAAAAACCATCATGATGGCAGTTAGGAAGCCAGGCAAGCTGAGATATGATCAGCCCTTATTGAAAACTTAGTTTCAAAGCCCAAGTACTTACAATGTCAAAGAAAAATATTTTTAAACCTAGCTAATGTCTCTTCTATCTGGTGATTTCTTTGTGACAAATAAAATTGGACAGCAAAAAAGGTTACATGACAACACATGTACTCTCTTTTGTGATGGGAGTAAGGCTCAGCATTCAGTTCAGAAAAACAATGTTTTGGGTTTGATTTGTTTTGTTTTAAGAGAGCATGAGTAGTAACAGCATCAAGTGTTTGAAGGCCTTTCTAGAACTCAGATTATTGTATGCATTTGTTAATTTTAATATTTTTAAAAAGTATTGTTGTTTGGCCAAGAAACAAAGTCCATTTCATTTTGTAAGGTGCTACAGAAATGCCAAGACACAGAAACATTATAATCTGAAGGAACATTTATGATTATTCTGCCCTTCCTCTTTCATACCTTAAGGTACAAAACCACACAGAGATCTCAACATCAAATCTAAAAATCATGGGAGACTACACACAACATAGCATCTGGATAGCACACATATTTAGGCAGATCCTAATCTCATGGTATCAAGTGATGGAGAACTGCTCTCCCTTGCTTGAATGTAACACAAGATACAAGCCTCCGAGAGGCAGGGAAAGGACAATGGCAAGGGCAGAGAGAAGGGAATAACATGGGAGTAAGTGACAAAATCCAACTGTTAGGGAACAAGAGTGTGGATAGTCTAAGGGGTCATAATCTCAAAATTATTTTCCTCACTAAATATATATCAGCTGCATCTCAAAATTTGAAAAATGCATATGCTGAAACAAAGAAGTAGCCAGGGAAGCAAGATGATGCTGGATGCTACAGCAAGAATTAACTAGGCACAACAGGACAAAATTAAACTGATAAATGAAAGAACATTGTGAAGCTGCAGAAGCTGTTTAAATGTGTTGCTTTGGACACTTTAAATAGGACTGCATGATGCCTAATACTCCCTGCTGGGAGGGATAAGAACATGGGCTAGGTGACCTAGTAAATCTTTTCTCTGTGTAGCTCTGTCATAGTTTTTAGGTGAATGTCCTGTCTCAGCTTAGCAGGATTCATCCAGCATGTCACTTTGGGAATTTGTGAAATACCGTACTCGCTTTGCCCAGAGCAGCTGACAACAAACAAAGACTTTCTGTGAAAATGACAATCACATTTAAAAAAACCCAACCTTGTTATGTATCCAGAAAACTGGTATTTCAGTAACATGCTAGGAAGATATTTCTAAAGAAAAATTTCCATAAATCATCTCTGTCCATTTAATATATCTTCAGCACATGCAACAGAAATATCCCTTATACAGGCCAATAATTTTCACAGCAGAAAAAGCCTGTAAGTCTAGAGGACAGGCAGCTAGAGGTGCTATTTATCACCTATTGCTTGCCATACACTTCATATACTTGCAAAATACTCAAGAGATTGTGGTTAAATTTTCATCTACAGAAATGCCACCTTGAGTTCACTCAAAGGCACAATGCATAGGTTGTATTCTCCTGCTTAAACAAAACCTAACCATTATGCTCTTACAACAGCAATTGGCTTCCAGCTAGGAACTTGAACAAAATAATGATGATGGACTTGCTTGGTTATCATATGAATAACTTACCTTAAAAAAAAGAAGCAAGACAGATCCTTGGCCCACATTCCAAACACTTGATGAACGGACTCCTGTTGACTTCACTGAGCTTTGGATTATACCCACTGCCATCAAGATGAAAAATTGTACGCACTTAAAATAAAGGTTCTGGATGGATTGAAAAACTAGGTTTATTACGCCTCTAAGGACATATCTGGAGGAAATTAGTATGCAGTATATTGCTATACACAAGCAACCTCACATTCAAATTCAGGCTCTGATATGTTGGTAAAAATATAATCTAATAGAAACTATCATAGTTCTTATTAGCTCCATTTAGTTCTGAAATCAACTATTTTCTAAAGTGAATTTGAACTTTACATTTACATAAAGAACTGAATGAACCATTGTTCACAAATAAGCTTCCAGACAGATGCAGGATAAAAGATAACATGCAATACAGGCGTGAAAGCAAGTATTAATAGCGTGTGGTCATCAGCAATATATTTTTTATATCGGTCTTCTGCTGGATATAATTTATAGTTGATTTGCAAAATGTCAAAAGATAATTTAGCTACCCGGAAATTCTTCATAGTACTATGAAGTAAAATATGTGCAAAGGTTTGTCAAATTATACATTTGCAGAAGGAGAGGAGTCTTAACACAGGGCATCCCATACCATCATGTATGACATGGTTAGTTGAGGGGGAAGGTGAATGTGAAACCATTAAGTCCCCTGATCTGCAGAACAAGGAATTATCCATGCTGCAAATAGACCACCTTATGAAAATGAAGATATATTATAAATGTGACTTTCTTTTTAGCATATAGAAGACACTGCCAATCTAAAGATAGGGGAGGTAAGAACTAGTTTCTGTCAAACTTGGCAGAGAAGAAGGTTGGTGAGTGAGTATATTTGCATGCTTCAAGCCACCAAAGGAAGATGTAGAGTTAAAATTAAAAGCAGTTTCTACAGGCAGTGCTACAAACATGTCTTAGGCTGATGAACAAACATCAGTAACTATGTGGAAAAACAATCCCACTCTTCAAAAACACTTATTTGCCAAAATAACTATACTCACTAGCCAAGTTTGCACACTGAGTTGTTTCAGTTGTTTTATGGGATAGGCCAACATCCTTTTTTCTCTGTTAAGGAATATATTTTCAGGTTAGGATTACAATGTCCGGTGTGACTCTCCATGTCCAGGTCCTTAGCAGTGGTAGCACTGATTAGATTAATCCTCTAACCCCAAAGGCAGAGGTTTTGATAGTCTCTGGAACATCTTTTGTGGAAGAGTGGAAGCACAGCAGTTTAGGCAAAAAGTGTGTTCTTTGCTTCTGCAAAGACAAGTCACAGCTGTAATCCTGGCTCTTAGTAAAATTGAAGTAATGAAACAACTGTGTTGAAGCTAAAAGGAGGTGATAGAGTATTACCACAGCTTTCCTATTTCTACCCAGCACATAGTACAGGCTGGCTGTGGAAGAGAACAGACTGTCTCAAGACCCTGCTTGCTACCAGCCTCTTGGGTGCAGGGCTACACAGAAATCTAAATTTCCTGTTTACCAGCTGAACAACAGCAAGAAATTGTGTTAGACTGAACCAAGTTGTCTGGGGTACTTGAGCTCTTCTTTGTTTTGTTTCTTTTGCACTCTTTTTTTCCTAACTGTTGATGAGTCTTAAAATGAAAAGTATTTTATTTTTCAACTTTTCTAGCTCCTCTCCATTTATTTCTTTTTAGGGCTTTTTTGTTTGTTTGTTTGTTAATTTTTTGTTTTGGTTTGGGGTTTTTTAACTGAAATTGTGGTTTGATATGTCACAAAACATTTCAGTATCCTCCAAATTACATTTCTCAAGGACTGACTATTCAAAAGCATTGCTCAATTCTACCCAGTGGGAATAATTCATCCCCAGGCTTCCCAGAATGGTTGCTGTTTCACACTCACCGCTTGGAGAATTCAGAAAATTATACCATTCTCCCAATGCTGGGAGGCTACTGGGTTGTAAAGACTACAACAGGGAAGATTTTATACTCTGTGGAAGTCCATACAAGGAATAATTTCTTGAAAAGTTTGTTAAACAGTTATGGAATTCATACGTATGAAAAATAACTATAGATTACTGCACATATTGTTCAATGATGCATGAGAATAATGATTACTAACCATTTAAATGATTTCTGCAATTATCAGACATAGTCACAGTAAATGAATATACAAAGAAAGCATATAAATACACATTTTTTTTTCCCCAAAGAAAATGATAAATTAAAATTTTTGTTATTTACTCTTTGGTTCCTGCTGCTCTGCTCTGTATTTAAAGGTATTGATCATTTCTCTTGCTTACATCTGGTAACATGGAAGATTCTTTCCTCCAAAATGCAAAGCTGTTATTCCACCATCAAGCAAGGGATTACAATCAAGTGTCCATTCACACACCACATGTCTGTATTTGGTGATATCTCAGATCAAAAAATTTTGAATCCTATGTATTTTGTTTCTCCTGTGAAAGTACCCTTTTGCATTCCTTAGAAGCAAACTTCCTACCCAAAAAATTGTAATCATCATATTGTGTGGCCTGATATTTGAAGTCTTCCAGTAGATAGCAAATGAAAGCAAAAGCAGAAATGGACATTGAAAGCCAAGCCTTCACACTTCACACCTGTGTTTCTTACTATCAGAAGCACCGTCCTTCGTAAGAAGTGCTACACTACCGTCACTGCTAAAGAAAGAAATTTAGAGTTGGCCAGATGGCTTTCAATCCCTATGTTTGCAAAAACTAATATTTATATAAAAAGACTTTGCATGGGAGTCTCACTGAGAGAGCAGCTGTAAATTATTCAGGCACTCATCTGGAGGAGACATCTCCATTCTTAGCACATGTTTATAATTGAAACATGGTCCAGCTTTTCCAAACCTCCACTGAGTGACTCACAAGGACAGTTCTATGCACAGTGCATGCCATGCTGTCCTGAAGCTAATGTTCTTTCACTTGGAGTCATTCATATCCACCCAGACTGGGACATTTCAAAATCAGGTTTCCTTTTTCTGGTGGAGCCTTCAAAGTCCCCTTGCTCTGCTGTTGTGCTGTACTTAACTTACATTTGCATCTGGCATTTTGTATATTACATGTTCTGGAAAGCTGACCTGAAGACAAAGCAATTTTGAGGGCTGAAGGCCAAACTGTGCATATTTCATGTTTCATCCCATCCACTCTACCAGCATTTCTGAGGCAGCACGTAGTAAACCCTGGTGAGCAGTTCTATAATGATAGATGCAAACAGATTTTTGGTGATGCACTAACTTCAGAGCATAGGAATAAAGGACTTATGAGGTGGAAAGCAAGAGGATGTTAAAGGAATCCAAGCTTTTCCAACAGCTCTTTGCTTTTGTGAAGTTAAGGAAGGGAGCATACAGATGGCTGGACTGGTGACTCGGTGAAGAGTTTACTCTGAGGTGCTACATTTAATGTTAGGAATAAAATGAGAAATGTATTCCACTTTTCTAAAGTTTAAAGGCCACATGAGAACAATGTGCTCAACTTTCCATATAAGATTTAATTACGAATAACATGTGTATTAAAGGATAGGTACAATGTTATAAAACTTTAATCATGTTTTGTGTGGGGATTTTGTGTGGGGATTTTAACACTGCACATTTAGAGAGTAAAATAAAGCATCTCACGGTTCAGTAAATGTAGGCATTTAAATGAATTGCTTAACGAATAAGTGAAGTGAAGGTGGGAATTTTACTGAATTGCTCAAGACTGGAACCCATGAATGCAAAGGTATATTCCATGAATTTTCAAAATAACAATGAGGATGTTGTGAACAGTAGAAAAGGACGAAACACACAATTATGATCAGCAAAATGTATTATTGAAAGTGAATATTATGTGCCAAGTTAAAACCTTAAACACAAATTAAATTGGAGAGGTTTCTATAGGTTATTTTACTGTGCCCCATCATGGTATCCACCATGCTTTCCAGGGAGCCTCCTTACTCCTTCATTATCTTCCTCAGCTGTATCTGTGATGACTCTAGCATGTTGTTGTCTTTCCTCTCTTTTTTTCTCTCTCTTTACTTCATTCCGTTCTTCCAAGTCTTCATTGATCCCTCAGGGTGCATATAGCATTATTTTCTAAAGGCAGTGCCACTGAATGAGGCTGATCACTACAGGGACACTCCAGTGGGCTGCCCCTTCTTTGGAGGATGAAACGTTAGGTGTGTCCTCCAACAATGAAATCATCATCTTTCAAAGAGGTACTGATCCAGCTGCCAATACTATAGAATCAGAATTGTCAGGGTTGGAAGGGACCTAAAAGATCATCTAGTTCCAACCCCCCTGCCAATGGCACAGACACCTCCCACTAGAGCAGGTTGCTCAGAGCCCCATCCAGCCTGGTCTTAAAAGTTCCCAAGGATGGGGCTTCCACCTCCTCTCTGGGCAACCTGTTCCAGTGTCTCACCACCCTCATGGTGAAGAAATTCTTCCTAATGTCTAACCTGAATCGACCTATCTCTAGTTTTAATCCATTCCCTGTAGTCCTATCACTGCCTGACAGCCTCAAAAGTCCCTCCCCAGCTTTCTTGTAGGCCCCCTTAAGACACAGGAAGGCCACAATAAGGTCTCCTTGGAGCCTTCTCTTCCCCAGACTGAACAACCCCAACTCTCTCATTCTGTCTTCAGATCATCCTCTTGGCCCTCCTCTGGACATGTTCTAGCACATCCATATTCTTCTTGTAAGAGGGACTCCAGAACTGGGCACAGTACTCCAGGTGAGGTCTCACAAGAGTGGAGTAGAAGGGGAGAATCACCTCCCTCAACCTGCTGGTCACGCTTCTCTTGATGCAGCCCAGGATACGATTGGCTTTCTGGGCTGCAAGAGCACACTGATGGCTCATGTTGAGTTTCTCATCCACCAGTACCCCCAAGTCCTTTTCTTCAGGGCTGCTCTTGAGCTATCAGCAAACTTGCTGAGAGTACACTCCATTCTTTCATCTGGGTGAGTATGTTGAACAAGACTGGACCCAGTACTGACCCCTGGGGAACACCACTAACTACAGGCCTCCAACCAGATAGACTCTGTACTGCTTATCTCAACCCTCTGAGCTGTTTTCAGCCAGTTCTCAATCCACCTCACTGTCCACTCATCCAACTCACACTTCCTAAACTTTCTTATGAGGATGTTACAGGATACAGTGTCAAAAGACTTGCTCAAGTTGACATAGACAACACTCACTGCTCTCCCGTCTTTCACCCAGTTACACCATCATAGAGGCCATCAGATTGGTCAAGCATGATGAAGGTGAGGCTGACTGGTTTGTAGTATCCTGGGTGCTCTTTCTTGCACTTTTTTAAGATTGGAGAGTCATTGCCTTTCCTCTAGTCCCTCAGACTTTGTTAGTTAACCTCTATTGACAGTTCCATGTGAATATAACACTCATCTGAAATTCACATTCATCACATTCTTGCTTTGGTCTCAGCTATTACCTTGTCTGGCCTCCTTGCCAGGATTTACTCTTTCTTCATATCATTACTGCTTTTTCTGTAACAACAACCCCAATAAGAAGAAAGAAGTAAGCCCTGAACCTTTTATAGTTACCTCTCTTTCAAGTACTAGGTATTTGCATTGGAAGACAATGTGAGAAGTTATTACTATTTATTTTATTTGGAGACCTAAAGAAGTTAGTTCTCGCCACCTCTAAGTCTGAGATTGGACGTATCCTATTCAAAGTCTATCATGTTCCCATAAAACCAGCATGATATAAAATTGTTGATTAGTTGAATCTTCATTCCTTCCCTTTGTATTTTAATGAAATACCTTACTTGTCCAAAAAGAGGTAAATTAGTAGAAGACATGAAACCCGATGTGAAGAGTGAGAGGTCATGAAGCCATGAAAAATGATGCATACTCCCGGAAAAGAACATTAAAATCAACGTAGCTAACAAGGACTTCATATCACTAATTATACAACAGCTGTTCTCACAGGTAAGTGAAGGATTTCTTCAGAGACAGCATGGATTGTGAAGAACTTTGTCCCAGTCCCTCCGAAGTGTAAGTGCAGTGCTGAGATCAAAGGATCTGGCCAACTTCTGTATTTACAATGAAGAAATTTCTCCTCCCTGTGATCCAAACCTCATTTCTTTCATGGTATATAGCAAGTCCAATCACACAACTTCTAGTGAGATTTAGGATTCAAAGTGTTTATCTCCCTTTCTAGCATAGGAGGGAGGTGCTGCTGAAGCTGCCATCCCGAAGTTGTAGTGCTGAGGAATCCATTCCTGGGAACACAAGGTGCTCCACACTTAATCTCAGCAGACTTAATTACATTGGACTATCCACAGGAATTTATTAATTTAAGCAGTTTAATCTCTTCTTGGTTATGTTTCCTTTTACATATCTTTCCAGTGTTTTTCTTATAAATGTTATCATAGGTCTAAGAATGAATTTTCCAATTAGGTTTCTGTTGTTGTGGCACATCATAATTTGCTGAAAGGTGTTTTGGTTTGTTTTTTGGTGAGGTTGTGATGTTTTTGACATAACTTTAATAGAAAATTATTTGGACAGTGTTTTTTCATCTCCAGGATGATGTTTCTATTCAAAATTCAGAAGGAAGTGAGCAAGTCCCTAGACATGCCACCAGTGAGGGCACAGACTGTGGTTATGGAATAACAAGAATCAAAACTGTTCTTTGATTTACACTAAAGATTTGATCTTGAATCTTCTATATCATAAAGTAATGTATGACACCTCCAGATTAATACTAACATCTACTACTGTCTTATTCAGACCATCTTTCTGAATTTTTTTTCCACATTAAGGAAAGCAAGAGTAAAGAGTAAAAAGCAAAGTTAAGAAACCCTAGGGTTGCAGAATTTAACTAGAGTCCAGTAGTTATAAATTTTTAAGGGTGTTGAAGAGCCAGTATTGCATTTACCTCCCCTAACTCTAGACACAAACCAAAAATACCTACATTTGAGGCAGCTGATTAGAAACTCTTTATAGTCACCTGAGAGGAACAGGTGCAATACACAAGGTGCAATATATCACTATAATTATAATAATACCATTAATTACACTGACTAGAAACTGTCTTTTACCTGGAATGCTTTCCTTGTTTTCTGTTGCATATTATGCTGAATTTTGTCTTTTTATTTCCTCTGTTTTCCTCCAGAGATTCCTTATTCCTTTAAATCTTTTTCCAATTAGCTTTTTTCATTACCAGGTAGCAGTCTTAAGGTAATTCTCCAAGAATGAACGAGTTCATCTTTATTGGAGTCCAACTTGTAATGCAATTCACTTTCCAGCTTTTTCAAGAATGTCTCTGTTGCTTATGGTTCTTCACATTTCCTTGTGATGTTTCCTGCTCTAACAATGAATGTGGCAGCCAGCCACTGTGGTGACTCACTCCTATAGAAAGAGGAGTGTCACATAAGATAGTTTTTCTTCTCTGCTGTTCCTCTGTTTACAGATGTGAAATTTCTTACACTTCATCTTCTCTGCATTGTCAGTTGCTTATTGATTTATTTTCTGTACTGCTATTTCAGGGAATAAAATGTTTTGCTGAGGTATTCAAAACTTTGCAGTTAAGGAGCTAGAATTGTTGTGGATTTTGGCACTGGGTATCCATGGGTTCTTCCAGTTTATTAATTTCGATAATGATCTAAATTTATCATGGTTTATAGCCTTTTTATATAAAAATTTCATCAGCAATTCCAAATAATCTTCCTTTCTTACCCTGTCTGAAAGTAAATCCTTGAAAGTTCTATTGATTCTTAATTTTATTTCTTATGTTGTTATTTTTATGAGGTGTTTTAGTTGACTATTGCTTTATCTTCTCCTTATGAAATTTTAAACTCTGTTAATGTTACTCCTGAGGTAAAACCAGCCAGAATAGGCTTTCTGTCAATCACAGAAACATCCAGAGGGATTAGAAATCGTTTATAAATTTGTAGGGAAGTTAGCCCTGTCTTCTTCCTCCTTCACCCTAATGTCTGTGATAGACAGTGTTTCACCTAGATTTTTCTCCTTAACTAGATGACCTGAAGTTCAGGGATTTCTGAGGCAGAAATGGGATGTTTGCTTTAACAGCCTTTGGTGGATTTATTTCCAAGGGTTTCACCAATCACAAAAAACTATTGGGCTACACAGCTGCAATGATTTCCATGACTTTATATGTATGAGTATCACCATTAGTATGCTTTCAATCTAACAACTGGTGGTTTTATTAGATATCCCCCCCTGTTTTTGTATTGAGACAGTGTAAACAACAGTTTTCTAATCATATTCTCTGAGCTGTTTATGCATGTTTAGACTTCTAGCATGTACACTGAGAGTGTATGTGATATATCACTTTTTAGGATGAAAAGCTCCTTCAATGCCCCATAGAATTTTCTACATTCCTTTTTCAATATCCTTGTCCATATCTGTGTCTCTTTTCCCTCTTCTGATTTTATGGTTTTTTTAAGTGGAAAACCAGAACTGCACATAATTATCAAGGAGAAAAGGATACAATACTCTTTAGCCTTTTGAGTTGCTTTTGGCTCCCTTTCTCTCCCTCTGCAACCCACCCACCCACCCCCCCAAACAAGAAGAAGAACAAAAGTAATCATTAAATCATAGAATAATTTCCATTGGAAAAGCCACTTAAGATCACTGAGTCCAACCATTAACCTAGGACTACAAAGTCCACCACTAAACCATATCCCTAAGCACCACAAACCCAGAAAGAAAACTGTGAAGCAGAGGCCTGACTACCACAGTGATTTGTACAGAGAGCTGCGAATTTTGCAATAATATTCTGAATGATTAGGCCAATATGCAAAACATGGCAGAAGAATCACTACCAAGCAGTCAGTTTTTTAGCAGGATTTGGTACTGTCCCAGGGACTATGTCCAAGGCAGGAACAGTCTGAGCAAGTTTAGTAAATAGAGATTTTATCCCAAGCCAGGCAGAACATGCAAAATGGCCTTGCACAGAAGAAAGAAATATCCCATTCAAGGCAGTTGTCCCTGCTCACAGTAAAACAGTTCTTGGCATTTGGGGAAGTGTTTATCTGAAATATATATCTATCTGTGCCTTATATGAGTGCAACACTTCAGAAGTCCAATCAGCTAAGGCAGACTTTTCCTGCATTTTTTTCCCCTCAAGGCCACCAAAACAGCCACTAGGGCTCTTATGTTTTACTGGGTCTGTCATTTGCAGCTCTGTATTAATTTCTGCAGACCTGTAAGAGCATGTGGGCCTTACAGACACATACACAACCTGTCATAAGGAATCCCTAAGCAAGAGCCTCCCAAGAGGAGCTGAGGAGTAACAGGACCAGTGGGGCTTCTTCTCAGGAAAGGCACCAAGCAACATTACACACATGTGCTAGAGGACCAAGGACAATCTGCAGCCTGCAGCAGCCCTGTGTTTTCATTCAAAGCAAGAGCCTGAGAGTAGGCAGGCAGTGAAATAGCCACTACTGTGTCCTGTGGATAGCAGGTCAAGGTGTGTGCTTACTTAGTGCTACTATGAATTTTCTATGTCTTTCTTCCATCTCTTCTCCTTTAATCACAGAAGAGAAATTATAGCTTTATAAATTTAAATCTAAATGGTATTAGGGTTATAAAATTAAATCCTGCACATTCAGAAAATTATTCTTGCATCACTAACATAACTTTTCAAGGCGAAACTGCATATAAATTGTATTTGCTGTTCCACTGTGGTAAATATATAAACTTTGTTGTTGTTTCATGAATGCTAACCATTGTACAGGGTGTATATTCTATCTGAGTTGCAATATTTTTCAGGAATTTACCCTTTTCCACTTCTATTACCTGACATTTTAAACCCACAGGACCCAACATGGATTTGTCATAGGACTGCCTGACATTTCTGTGTTGAAATGGTATTAGCCATCCTGGAGGTTAATGAGCATCAGGCCCCAAATGTAAGTATGCCTGTGAGCATATGGGTGGATTCTTAGGTGGATTATATAGGTAGAACCATTTTATTTCATTTTGTTCATGCTTTTGATATTATTGCACACTATTACTGTTCACAGAGAGCATTAAGTGAACCAAAATCAAAATTCTTAGTATATGCTAGGCCACAGTATCATAGTTACCTACCCAATCTGTGACTATGGGAAAAAATGTCCTAAAAAACCCTTTTCCTTTAAAGAAGAAATTACATATACTCTGTTAGAAATGGAAATAAATATTTCATTTGAAATAATTCTGATAGTAATAATAATTCCATTAGAGATGGACATAAATATATCTAGCTAGAATAGTAACTGAAAAAGATGGATGGGCCATTAATCCCATGCAAGTGAAGATAGCATGTTCATTTATTATTTTTTGAGCGTAATATAGCTAGTGTGTTTCCACATACACCTGCAAGTATGTGATTCATATGTGAGTTTTTATATGCCTTTATATTATTGCTGAAAAAGAAGAACATATGGACAGTAAAATATATGCTGTAGCTCAGCAACAATTTTGGAGCACAAAAAATACTGGAAGAACAGTACAGGACAGCCCTGGGAAATCTGTGGTCTCAATGTCAATGCAGTCAAAAACAGTCAGTGCAGCTGGGTCAGTTTAATCAGTCCCATCTGGCTTGAGGACGATGAAGCTATTGTGAAAGGTGCAGACCACAATACTCTCCCTGATGAGGCTGGGAGGTGAAGAGGATGTTAAACCATCAAGGGACAGCCTCAGGCCTGCCTTCCTGAGTGTATGACTTTGTCCAGCAAATTCTTACCAGCTCTGAAGGCAACTATAACACTTTCCAGAACCTCACCCTGTGCAGCTGTTGCTGTGCCCCTCATGGGCTGAGGCTCATGGAGAAGACATCTTCCTCATCAGCACCTTTGCCAAGGGGATTTTGTCTGATTGGATTAAAAGCATTTCACCTTCATTTTACACCACTGCCACCCTTTCATCCAGCATAAAGGAACATGAAGGGAAGTCAGTCTTTCAGTAGTGAGAAAAACTTGGTTGGCTTATCAATGAGCAAGTACAGTGAACCTGGAGAACAGGATCTGAAGTGGTATTATTTGTCTTTCCCATACATGGTTTGATAGAAGGAATTAAATTTTGAGGTTTTTTTTAATACTGTCATTTTAAGCCAAATTCTTGTGTCCTTAAAGTTGAGCTGCCTTCTCAGCTACATCAGATTTATGCTGGCACAAGGCTTTCCTGGTTTCAGGGGAGCTAATCTCAGTTTACATAAAGTGCTGTAAATCAAACAGAATGTGGAAAAAGAACAGCTCAAAGTCAGGTTAATGGGAACGTGACCTGAGCAGGGTCCAAGTACAGTAGCCATTAGTGTGTAATGAAAAAAGAACCTTCATCTTCAGAAAAAGTTGCCAAAAACCCACGCCTTTTTTCTTCAGTCTTTGACCTCACCTGAATGCCTTAATTTATGTTTCTATCCATTTCCACACTGCTGCTAATTTTAACCTGTCTTTCCATGTCATTTTGTATATGACAATACTCTAAGAACTGTCTCCTTGTTCTTCCCTCTTTGTCCTGCCTATCCTAGAGATAGATATCCTACAGGAGATCTCAGTTACATTATTCTTCCATGTGGTCCCAACTTGAGTTGTTTGGAAGGACAATTCCATGGTTATTCTTCCCTGGAGGATGCTACAAGACAATGTCTTGATGTTGGAAAAAAAGTGGCATATCCTAGCAGACAAGGGTGATCTTTAATGCAATGTGGAAAGAATTATAGATGGAAGATCATAGCCATAACGTTTTAAAGATGATGCTGCAGCTAGGAAGCTTGACTGAATTAATTACTGAAAAGTTTTTATACCTGTTTAAATTTTGATAAAGTAGAATAGTTTCAAAGGACTTGGCACTGGAGGTTTTGAAGTCACACAAAAAAATCAATTTCCTTGGAATGAAGTGTAATTTTGCTGAAATGTAACATTTTCCTCTCACAAGAACTGGATCATTTCCACAATTCAGAGAATTTTCAAAATAATTTTCTCAGCTATAATTGGAGATAAAGGAATAAATTATAGTTTTGTATGGAAACAAGAACTTTTTTTTTTTCTAGAAGTCTAGTGAAAAACTGTTGTATCTTACATATTTCATTACTGCAGAAGTAAGCTGTGGTTATGGCTCAGAAGACCCTGGAAAATTTTCATCACAAATTATGCCAGAAATATCACATGGAGGAAAATCCTTCATTCCCCCTATACTCCCCCCTTCTACTGAAAGCTGTAATTACAAGTTTCTTATTGAGTGATGTTACAGAGAGACCTACTTGCCCTGCTGTACTGAAGGGTTTGTCAATGCTTCCATTATAAACCTTTCTTTTTAGGGGTTCACATGACTGTAAAATTTTGCTCTAGACTGCAACTTGGCATAAGATCATAGTAAAAAAGCATGCTTTTTCACCATAATTAGTTTTTCTTAAATTTGATCATTGGAAAAAAATATAGACTACAAAAATTAAAAGTAAAACTACCTCAAAACACACAGTCTTCATACGTTTTATTTGGTTTTATTCACATTAATGAAAAAAAAAAAAAAGCACTAAGAATTAGGTTAACATTCCAGATCCAGTTCAGTACTTAAAAAGCAAAGGCATTCAACATTAAAGCTGGAGTTGCAGTGGTTTCTTAACAGTGGGTGATCTGTCAGTCCATATGGGCTGGCTACAAAGGTGTGAGTTAAGTATGGAGTTACAGTCTTAATTCTAAATTTCCTTACCTTGGTGAGTTTAAGACAGATGCTTAATGCTCTTTGAATGTAGTGGTTTCTGTATTTTTACTTTGAATGTAGTTTTTTGACATCATGCCCAGAACTGTTTTGAAAATCTTTCCCCAGAGGTAGGAAAATGAAAGTATGTTGTCATTTCCCATTGCTCCCTCAAAGGAGGGGTCTTGTTTGTTGTTCTGGATTACCGCTGACTTTTTCCCCCCTCAGGCCAATCCTGTGAACAGCCCCATTAATGTACATATTAACTTCTTTTTTTTTTTTTTTTTTGATGCAGGTGAAGACACGAGATATCTATGCTACTTTATGAAATCCAATGAGATATTAAAAAATTGTATGGTCATTCACATACTTTTTCTTGTATGGTGTATTTAGGTTTTGGAAATTTGCTAAAGGGTATTGTGGAAGCTGTAGTAAACAAAAAAAAAATAAAAGAGAGGGAGTGAGGGAAGGAAGGAAGGAAGGAAGGAAGGAAGGAAGGAAGGAAGGAAGGAAGGAAGGAAGGAAGGAAGGAAGGAAGG
>JANIJG010006378.1:142439-172058 GCA_024611175.1 Megaceryle torquata | reverse complement strand
AAGGAAGGAAGGAAGGAAGGAAGGAAGGAAGGAAGGAAGGAAGGAAGGAAGGAAGGAAGGAAGGAAGGAAGGAAGGTAGGTTGGGGGTTTTTTTTCTCCCTTTGCACTCAGAGAAGTGGTTTCAGAACAAAGCACATTTTGCTGAATCAATAGCTTTCATATGTACAGTAATGACATTAATAAAAACATGCTTAAACCATAAGTATCACGTAGATGGTTAGAAAATATTTTTGTAATCTTAATTAACTCTTCCTAATATTGTTGAAAGGTATATCAAGGAGCATTTAAATTGTCTGCAAAAAGTGAGCTGTAGCATTTTCTGTTTCACTGCTGATTGGTTTCTTTACTGTAAAGTGAAATATCACACATACTAATAAAGAACGTTTGTGGTCATAGCTACTTTAGTATTTTAAGAAAATGTCTGCCTTCTTCACATAAGAACTGTCAAAAGGTCAGTTAATTTAGTCTAATACAAAATGTGATAAAGTCAATCAGGGCATTGATATAAAAACTACAGGAACAATAGAAGAACATGTGGCCTCCAGCTACCAAGGGTAGAAGCACGTGCTAAAATCTAAGCATACAAATGGCAGAAATAATGTCAACTTCTGGCACCTTTCAAGCTAGCTGTCCTTAACCCATCCTTACCAGCCATACGGATATTTTCACAATTAAGGCTTGAGCAATTTTCAGTGTTTGTCTTTTGGTCACTCTAACATGGCCATATTTTCTTGTAGTGAGTCTTTCTGAAATACCTGTTTCTCCTCTTGTAACTTCTGTTCAGTTGTGATAGTTTCAGCTGCAGAAATTTTTTCATGCCTTTTTTTTTTTTTTCAGCTGCTCATCTTTTCTTTTCTTTTTTTTTTTTTTTTTACTTTTTAAATTCTCTTTCAAGGCTGAAATTTTCCAGCTGCTTTCAAGCCCAAAGAGTAAATATTGGAACATTTGAGTAAAAATCCCTTTAACCACTCTTACATCATTGACAAAGTCTGCTGAAGCCAATGGAAAGATGCCCGCTGACTTCAATATTCTTTGGATCAAACACTTGCTATGTGAAATAGAGGTTCTTTTCCTCTTGCTATTTAAACTCAGATATTCTTCACCACTGTGGGCTATAAATTATCCAGGAGGATTTTTTGCTACCACAGAATTTATAATCACCACAGGCAGGAACTTTTCCTAATAGCTACACTTCTGGACTTCTGGATATATCTTCCTTATTTCTTTTTAACACCAGTGTCATTTATACACCTATATATGTCTTACACATCTGATAAACTTAAGAACCGAGATAAGTAATCTAAAGATACATAATTCTGTCAGACAGGCTCACCTTTGAAAATGAGAATGGTTGTATAGTCTAGGGGTTGACACTCCCCAAGGAGAGCTCTGGCTCATAATCCATAAAAAATATCTTACCGTTTAATACTAAATGTAAATCTGTTGCTAGAGAATGCTTTGTAAAACTATCAGAGAGATTTTTCCAAGCTGCAAAGTCCATCAGGGAAAAGTTCAATCCCCTGGCTTTGGGACGGGGGAAGTACCCACTCAGTGTCTTTGAAGACCACAGGTCACTTTGTTTCTGTTTCTTACTGCTACCCAAGAGGCAATTGAATGTTTTGTTTGATTTTGTTCTATTTTGTTTTTAAGACTGAGCTGAAAATGTAAGGTAAAAGCTTTCCTGTTTTACACAGGAAAAAAACAAACAAACAAACAAACAAAACCCCACAAACAAACAAAGCCCCACCTCATTTTAATCTTACACATACACTTACAATTATTTTTGGTCAGTCCAATTACTATTTGTCCTTGTTCTAAAGAGTAAGGTTATGATAGGGGCTTTCCTACAGACAGAGATGTAACTGGTCACCTGTTAAGATGCTAAACAGGATCCTGTTAAAAATGAAATGCTGAATTTTTTAAAAAAGTCAGGTACATTGCCTGAAATACAAGGCTGAGACTCATAGAGTCATAAAGAAGAGGGTATGTCATCCTCTCCAACCTCCCCACTCACAGCAGGCTGATTTATTGGTGTCTCTCTCAGGCTTTCACCATACAACACAGAAATTTCATTATGCCTAGTGTCACAATTTAGGGTCAGGGCAGCCCCTTAGACCTGTAACAGACTGTTAACCCCCCCTCCCTCCCCAAAGGGGAAGAGAAGGAGAATAAGGGAGAGAGTCTTAGCAATTAGAAAAGGAAACTAGAACAGCTTTAATGAAAATGAAAATAATAATAATAAAAATGGAATATATACAAATATATACAAAACTAGTATTGAACCCAACCCCCCTGATGGTAATTACATCACTGCCACTACTGATGCTGTGGAGCAGGCACTAGGGTAGTCCCAGAATGGGCCCTGTAGCAGACGGAAGCTGTGTTCAGGAGCTGGATTGTGGTAGCTGATTCATGAACACACCAATTGGGATTGAAGGCAAAATGAACAGAGTCTTCCTCGGATGCTGTGAGGAAGAAACCAAAAGAAAGGACCTGATCCGAGCTAAACAAAGCTGGCAAAGAAGTCCAAGAGGGGAGAAGAGACACAGACCCTCCAGACCCCTCCGCTTTATACCGAATATGACATGACATATGGGCTGGAATACCTTGTTGGTCAGTTTGGGGTCACCTGCCCAGTCCGCTCCTCCCTGGAGGTGTGGCATTTCACTTTCCTACACTCCCCCAGTGTGGTACACAAGATCCAGCAGTGGCCTTGGTCTGTGTACCAATCCTTGGTAGTAACTCTAAACGTGAGTGTTATCACTATTAGAAGCAGACACTGCCTGTGAAAACAGGCTGCTAACTTCAGAAAGTGCAGTTAGTTAGAAGAACTGATCTGAAAAATAAAATCATTGACCAGAATTAGTTCTGTTCTCACTCAGACCAGGACACCTAATTATGTCCAGAACTGCATTAGACTGATTGGAAGGAAAGCTTTATTTAAAAGACAGATTTATGTAGATCAGGATGAAGAATTACTGAATGCACAAGGTAAGTGGAAAACTGCACGATCTTGATTCTGTGATTTGTTGCATTTCTTTCATTAATACTATGCTAGATAACACAGCTGTTGTGAAAGAAGAAAAGGGAAATATTTCCTATACTGACTGATTCATGCTCAGAGAACTCGGATGCTATCTGACAATCTAATCATGAGACTGTTTGTGCCATGCCAGCTGGAGTTATCTTAGGCATTGTAGTAAGGGGTCCTAATGACAAGCTGCAAAACATTTGTAACCCCTGAGCCAACCCACACCTAATTTGCTGGGAAATTTCTTGAATCACCTGTAGTAGTAGTAGAAGTAGCAGTAGAAGAAAAACCATCAATGTGAACAAGCCTTTTGATAGGAAGCATTTTGTTTTCTTTTTATGCTGCTTTTCAAACTACAGAGAAAATATGAGATAATTTCTTTTAGAAATACTTTCTTACAATCAGATTTTGTTTCAAGAGTTAAGACCCCAATAGGAATATATTTGTAACATAAAGACAAGATAAATAAATAAAAGACCCTGAAAACAAAAGAATAAAAAAGTTATAGTGTATATTCTCTTAAGCAGGTTTTAGGCAGAGATAAAAGGAGAAGACAGGAATAAAACTGAAATAAAGAGTTCCTGCATCTGTGATTGCAAGCTGTCGAGATTAGACATGTAAATCATTTGCAGTCTGTCATTTCTGAAAAACCACACATAGAGGGAATTTCAGGGTGGGTGAGAGACCAAAACCTTAGCCATGCAGGTTGTGGAGGTCTTGTTTTATCTGAGACATTAAGAGTGCTTCTGCTAGATGTTGGGCCTGTCTGAGGTCTCCGTAGGACAGAAGAGTAAAGCTGTCCCTACAGCTGGTGTATCTGCACTGCAGTCAGAATAACTTCAGTGGAGCTACATTGATTTAGAGTAGCCAAGGATCTGGCCTTCTGTTGTTGTGAATGATTCATCCTAATTGAAAGCTTTTCCCAAAATATAAGACTAAGAATGGTCCCTAGACTGTATGTTTACCCGGAAAAGATGTTAGGTGTGTTTTGCACAGCTTGGGAGCTTAAGTGTTGCTTATTTCTGTAAATTGCCCATGGTTTAACTACAAAGCCAAGGGCTCACTGTGCTCCTGTCAGCTAGAGTGCATTACAATATTTAAAAGATGGAGAAACATCTGAGCTTGCACCTGCATTTAATTAGCTGGTCTGAAAACAGGGGTGTGAAAGAGAGAGCTGCTCCAGAGCAAGCAGGGAGAAGTGCCTCAAGTCTGGCTAGGTGTTTAATTCTTGCTCTTTTTTTTTTTTTTTTCTCCCCCCAAAAAAAGTTTTTCCCATGATTGATTAAAATGAGACAGCTCATTTAGAAAATTCCAACAATTATGTGGTTCTTTACTATGGAGCACTCAATGCAGCTGTATAGTATTCCTATATAGGTCCTGTTGGTTTTGTTCTTTCAGATCAGCTTTAATTGACACTGATGATGTTGAACAATCGTTTATCTGAGAAAAAGCTTAGTTTATTTGTTACCTCTCTATAACACAGTTGCCTCTTATCTTTAGTCTTGCAGAAATTACAGAATTTAAAGGGGAATATATCTTAGAGATGTAAACCCATACGTTACTGCAAAAATGAACTTAATTTAAAATACCATGACTTATCCCCACTTGATCCAAAGCCCACTTATAATAGGACCTTTTTCATGGACTCCATTGGCAACTAGGGAATTCCCTCAAATGTAATATACTTTCAACATTTAGGAACAATTGCCTTGTAGGAAACCTCTTGGTAACTGAGCTGTTTACAGCTTTTATGGAGAAACTAAAACATAAAATTCCTTTCTACGTTGTGAAGCTTAATGTTAAAAGCAAGAGTTTGTCTCCCAATGCATCTGGGTTATTTACACTCTTCTGATAGCTTGATATCTTCTTTTTACTTCCACCTTAGCTTTTTCCTGGCCAGGTTACTCATCAGCCCTCAAAATTGTTTGAGCTATGTCAAAAGAGAACAAAACAAAAAAAATCCGCCATGTCAAGAAAAAAAAAACCAAACCTCCAGAGTCAACAAATCACTTCTTCAGTTTCATCCATAAAACATAACTCCAAATTTACAGCACATGCACCTAAGAGCTGGACATCCTTCCTCAGCCTCAGTAATATCACTGTTGGGTTTAATGAGCTGGAAGCATGTTGTTTTGGAGGAAAACCACTCAGTTCTGGAACTGATGTCTTTGCTGCTCACTAAAAGCCCATGTTTACCATTTGAGGCTTTAGACCTACCTTAATTAAGTGATAATGCGAGTAATGTGACAGTCCCAGATTATTTTTTTATTTTCACAACTGCAACTGTGTAGGTTGGGTAAAAACTGGTTAATTAAATTCTATATTAAATAACTTATTTTTACATCTGCAGGTAGCCAAATAGAGAATCATTATTATTCTCTCTCAGAAATAATTTAAACAGTTTAATACAGTTTTCACAAAGCCCTTACAATGGAACTTCTGTCTGATCACATTCAACCTTGCTGCAGCTGTAGCTTTAAGCATACATGACTCAGACAAAAAAAGAGTTTTTAAGTAATTTATGTCTCCCTCCCTAGTCAGCGTGTGTTAATCAGGTTGCCACCCACTTTTTTGGTAAATGATTTACAACCCTAGTGCATATAATCACCTGCAGAACATGAGTCACAGAGAATGTTTTTGAACCCTAAACCACTGCAGGCATCCAAAGAAATTGAGCACCTCCGGCTCATGGTGAGGTCTCAACAGCCTTGTAGTTTTGCACAGATTCATGCTTTAATTGCACCTCACAGCAGGTGTTTTCCAAATTGTTCTTCTCAGGTGAGGCAAGCTATTTCTACAAGAAAATATGAAGTAGAAAGCATGCTTAAATTTTCAGGGAACAGGCAGTCCTTTCCACATTGAATGTGTCCCTCAGTAGCTTTAGAAAAGCACTGATTTTATTAAACTTATCCTTATTAAAAAAAAAAAAAAAAGGAGGGAAAAAAAAAAAAAAAAGAGATCCTGATGTTTAATCCTCTTGGACCAACCTAACTGCAAGTTGCAGATCTGGGATTGTATTTTATACTTTAACTTACAGATCTATTTTGCTGTAATATTATTAAAAGCATTGACTTGTCCCTCCCACCTGCACTCCCCAGCTCCCAATGCTCTCAGTTGTCAGACATAAAGTTCGTTGATTTTAGAGTTTCCTGGTGCTGGAGCACTTCTTCGGGATGTTAAGAGAAGAAAGCCAGAGCACTTTCTGAAAAGGTCACTCCAGCACTCAGGATTCTATAGGGTTACTCTTCTGCACCCACCTCTGAAGGAAATGAGTTTTGCTTTGGTTTTTTTTTATTTTCTTTTTGATTTACTGGGCAAAAAAAAAGAGAGAAAAAAAAAAAAAAAAAAAAAAGAAAAAAGAAGAAAGAAAAAAAAGATAATTTAACCCACCAAAACTCTAAACAATTGAATGTGGGAGGTTTTCGTTATGAAGAGATGGCAGCCTGTTCAGTACAATGTTATAGTCACCATTGTAAATTCCTTTCAATATTTTAATCCCTGCTACTTCAACATGAAGTGGCAAGGACAATTGCAATGTAAAAATATCTCTTCCTCTTTTCCCCTTAGCAAGAGAAAACTGTCTGTCATTGCTTTAAAACTATATTAAAGATCTTATAGTCATTTTTATGAGAAAAAAGAAAGATGTTAGCTGAGATGTGCTAGAGGGTTTGTGGCTAGTAATGTCTGAATAAAATTCTTTGCAGAATATATAAACAAAATACAAAATAGGCATGTGAAATATTGAATGAAGCTGTTCCTCACATTTCAACCTGTTACATCCCCTCTTAAGAGCAATTTTCACAACATATCGTCCTATAGCTGACACTTGTATGCAGTAAATGTGTACCATTGTGAGGTGTTTTGAGCAGTTAAGTGCTTATGGACATGAGGCAGAAAAAGATGCAGGCTGGTGCAGTTAAGAGGAATATTACTTTATTTAATTATTTTAAAAACATAGATATATTAAAGGACAAACAGGAAGGACAAGGGACGATGTAGTAAGCAGGTGATGGCATATGGGAACAAGTACAGTCGTATGAATTTCATCTTCCAAACAGATCAGGGCTTAGTTAATAAGAAACCAGCAACAACATCAGGATGATTTTAGTTATCTCTGGTCCTTCCCTGAGGAGCCATCAAAATCAGATAGCAAAGTGCCTTCCTGAACCCTGCACCTCTCTCCTTTGTCTTTTGGTGCTTGGTGTGAAAAACTCCATGCAGGGTGAAAGTGTAAGCAATTCTCAATTGTTTTTGTTGCATCTCTATGCTTCATTTCTCCCACGCACTATTTTTATCTATACCCCCGCTAGTTATAAGATGCACTCCTAAATTAGCTTTTTCTTTGTTTTTCTGCCATAGCTTTTTGAATACTTCAATTTGTTTAGCTGTAATTTTGAACAGTTGTGTAGGTTTTGTACACTTCCACACAATTGTAAAGAACTATCTACAGTAACATTGAGCTATATTCATGTTATGGTGGCCAACTGTAACCAGTGCAGAGAGTGTAAAGTCCGAATATGAATGCCTTTATGCTCTTCTAGGTTTAAAACAACTCCAAATTGTTCCCTTTCAAGCACCCAGGGCTCGTGGAAACAGGAATACTCTGGCTACAAACCAGGCACTTAGATGGGATGGAATCAAGTAATGTCTTGATGTGATTGATTTTTAACATGACATAATTTCTTCAAGACATGAGAGATTTCCAAATGTCCTTTTTTAAATTGCTCCTATGCTTTTGTGCAGTATGGCCCAAACACTGCCTCCCAACAGTATAAAGATGGTATTCAGCAGAGGCCATGACAAGTGTTAAGTGTTCTCTACTAATTAGACTTCCACAAGACCTCAGAGCTGAGGAGCTAATTCTGAGATTATATGTGGGGGGAAAAAAAAGAAAAAAAAAAAAAAAAAAGAAAAAAAAAGAAAAAAAAAAAAACAAGATATTTTTTCGGTAAGTGAATTATATGCTCTTCTCTGCTATTGGCTCTCTGGATAAAATATTTTTCTACCATATAGAGCTACAGTCTACTATCACACCCAGAAGCATGGGTAGAGTTCATTTAAAAATATGTTAAAGGACTGCTGCTTATGATGCCAAATTAAGCAGTTAAAAAGCAAGGGATGCCAGCAATGATTGGCTCACCAATAGCTTTCCTGAGCATAATGATGCATATGATGATACACCCCCCCTTTTTTTTTTAATTTTTACTTGATCAGTGCTTCATTCAGCTTTGCTTATCCTGATGCAACTCTTGTTGAAATATCTGAAATGTTCCCACTTTAAATGTTGCAGAAGTCCTAAAATGATATACCTGTTTGATTTTACATTTTTGTTTCACTATAAAAACTGAAACAGAAAAAATATTAAAAGCTCAGAATTCCCCAGCATTGCTGAGTAAACATTGCATTTAATACTGATTTCCTGACCATCTTTTCAAGAGCTTTTGACATAACATCTAAATCACGGAATGGTAGGGATTGGAAGGGACCTCTGGGGATCATCTAGTCCAATTCTAAGTTAGGCTCGCCTAAAGCAGGACTCACAGGAACGCATCCAGGAAGGTTTTGAAAGTCTCCAGAGAAGTAGACTCCACAACCTCTCTGGGCAGACTGTTCCACTGTTCTGTCACCCTGATAGTAAAGTAGTTTTTCCTTATGTTCAGATGGAACTTCCTGTGTTCTGTTTTGTGCCCATTGCCCCTTGTCCTGTCACTGAGCACCACTGAAAATAGTCTGTCCCCATCTTCTTTACACTCACTTTTTAGATATTTATAAGGATTGATAAGATCCACAATACGCAGACCATATTAGTGAGCTGAAAAACATCTGACTAGATCTTCCAATCACATTAACGACTGATCATAATTCATAAACACAACCAGGAAATTAAAATTTCATTCACTTTCATTTCCTTATTTCTGAGTACTTGGCTTGGCAACCTTAACTTATTTCAAACATAATGGAATATTCTTTGCTTAAATTTTTCATGGCATCTCTTCTGCTGCTGGATGATTGACTTGCCAAATTGTTAGTTCTTTCTTCCATCCCCCACACTGATAACAATCAAAAGAGGATGATAATAGCTAAGCAATCCACATTTAGGAACAGCTCCCACTAATGCCTTACAAACATATTTCCATATTCTTAATTTACAAGGTGGCCTGCCCTGTTACCACCTATTGGTTCTCAACTAGTGCAACAGTGATTCTTTTTAAAAGGAGATAGATTCCTAACAAATTAGATACTTTTAAAATATGACTATAACAAAACAAGAAATCAAAAGAAATAAAGACTAATAGCCAACAGTCTACTATTTACCATTTTATCCCTTGTTGTAACTGTTGCTGTGGCATGGCAACTAATATATAAACTCTAAATGTCAGTATCATAATGTCTTGTCAGTTACCTGATAAATATACAAATTGTTTATGTTTTATTTTCATGGTTTATTACATTACTGATACCATATATTTCCTATGACATATATTTTACATTTAACTTCCAACTTTCTTATCTGAATCTGAAAATATATATGTTCAATTTAAGGCATTTCCTAATTTCAAAAAATAACTTAATTTACAAACCCCTCTTTGCAATCAGACCCACAAAAAACAACCAAACAAAAAAAAAAGAGATGGATGTGTAGTAAATATATTATCAGGTTCCCTTACATTATATTCTTCTATTTGATGTTATAAATTGAAAAATTTTATAATAAGGAAAATGCAGTAAGGATTAATAACAGTATTGATGGAAGCATAATTCTCAAAGAAACTGCTTTTACCTTCTTCCATAGAAAATATTCTTGTGGAGTTGTCACTTGCTTTCCAACACAGAACAAACAGACTGTGCTGTAAAACTTGAAACATCTACATGCAAACACCTCAAGCACAACTAGGGGTTCGGTGATTTCCAAACTATTTATCACTGCTGAATTCTGAATTAAGCGGAATTTATTGCCTCCAGACCTTCAACTGACCAAACAGTGAATAAAATAAGAAAAAGAAAATTTGCTGAATATGCATCTTTCCCTAAGTTTCTTCTTGTGCATTAATTCTGAGAGTAAAGTGTTCTCTTTAAAACCCTCACAGTGAACCAACCATTTGTTTTATCTCTTGGTTTTGCTTCATTTTTATATGTATTAGCTGACATTTTTCTCTATCCTTTTATCAGACAAACTAGTTTATACAGGAAAGAGTGACCACTCACTTTCCATCTTTTTCTAATATTTTGGGTGGGAATTTTTTACAGTCAGGCCCCTTTCTTATTTCTGATTAAATTACTCTCTTGTCTTATTTTCCTTCCCCTTAACTTTGTTATTACTTCTGTCACAACACTGTCTGTAGTTCCTAGACAAGACTGGAAATACATCATATTATTTTCTTTCTAAACACCTAATAAAAGGCAGGAGTTTTTCAAAGTGTTATAATCTGTATGGACAAAATAGGCAGAAGATGACAAAAAACATTATTATCACCAACTTTGTTTTATAAATGAAGAATGGAAGGCACAAAAGTGGTCTGGGTATTTAGGTGCTTGTGCTTGATTACATATATAAATACCATTAAATATCAGCCTGTGGAGGAGATGCAAAATGAAAGGAGAGCTGATGAGAAGCACTTCATAGCTTTAGTCACAAAATATTTAAAATCTCAGAACAAGATACCACCCTTCCCTGTCTTTTCATGCATGATATGGCAGGAGGATCCTTTTTTCTCCTTTTCTTCAGCTACCCATAAACAATGTCAAAGGCAGGTGGGTTCCCTGTCCTTCCTTACTGCCTGCTGTGCACCAGGTTGAGGGCAGATAGGCTGCACCATTCACCACCCACTCCCCAGATCCTGACTCCCCCTGCCCATTAAGGGGTACCTTAGCATCCTCCTCCCAGATAGGCACCACACAGTAATTTTTTTTTTTTTACCACAGCTTTTGTCACAGTCACACAGCTAAAGTCCTAAGTATTGTTTTGTTGACAGCCACAGTATGGCATATATAGCTCATGCTGCCAGCTTTCTTCTTGTGTTCACCCATGCATTTAATTTCTCTTTTCATATGTCTCAAGGACATCTTGTTCCTTGGGAAAGACCCTTGGAAATATACTATAGGTAGCTGCACTGTTTACAAGACAGTTGCATTGTCAGCCCCAGTTGCTGTTAGTTGGAAAGACTCATAAGCATCAGTATCTATCATATCCTCACCAGTCTCTCAGCTACTACTACTCAAGTGTTGTTTTTCTTGGCTCTTTTTTTTAGTACTGCACTAACTTTCAGTTACTAGTATATATCCTTCTTTGTCTGTGTAGTAAAACAAATACTCACTGTGAAATATCATTGATATGATTCAGAAAGTATGCTTTATGAAGGTTCAGAGGGAAAGTTTTCAATATTTTAGCATATTCTGCATAGTTTTTAAATTACTTAACAATAAGAGAGTAAGCCAGTGCATTTTATATGTATATTAAAGCTGAGTGAGGTTGATCTGTTCATTACCAAGTCCATGCAAGTGTATTTTGAATACAGACTCAAAACATTCTTGAGTTTTGCAGTTGAAGAATATGTCTGGAAGTTAATTGGTCTCCAGTTACATCCATATTGTTATGGTTATCGCTCCACATATGACTCCAAGATCCCCAGTCATATGTCTTCAGATGACTCATATTCTGACTAGTTTGGAGTGAATCAGCTGGCTTTCCACAAAGAAAAACACAGAAGTAGTGTGGTATCTTATATTCCAACTTGATTCCTACAGGCAATATGGACACAGCTGGCTCTGGATAATTTGGGTTTCAATCTAAACAGATATGAAGCTACCAAAAGCTTTGTGCCTATACCCTCTGTGGCTGTGCTCATCTATAAAGTGGATATAACAATTCTTTTTTTCCTCACATCATTTCCCATCTTGTTTCAAAACTCTTAATTTCACACTGTATCTGTAAATTAACTAGTATAGTGAGACCCCTATCTTGAGAGCATGGAAATAATTATACTCACTGAAATCATCTTGCAATGATGCTAAAGCTGGAAAGAAAAAGAGAAATAGCAAACATATTTGACTATAGGTAAGCAGTGTACAGAAACTGCTAATATGAGTGACAAGCATAACTTGCAAACTTGAAAACACATAGGAAAAAAGTACATTATGCATTAAAAAAATGCTTGTAGGGTGAATCCTGACATGATTTCGTTGTACAGAAAAGAAAGCAGAGGATTTGTATATAAAATAAGAAGGACTGAGACTCTGAATCAAGGAGAGAAATACTCAGAATAGCTGTTCTGTACAGGAAAAAGGAGCCTAATTCTTCAGCTCTGTGACCTTGGAGGTTGCATGCACCCCACTTGGGAATGAACAGCTTTTGCTGCAGAAAGGAGCTGCTCCTGACACTAGTTTCCCCTCCAAAAGCAGTTTTGCCTGACTCCAGTTTCTGTCTGGCTTGGTACACTGACGCAAAAGTCATAGGAGGGTGGTGATGTGTGTTTGTCTTGAAGGGCTCTCCAGGAAAGCTAATTTTTTTCCTCTGAATATTTCTGTACAGTTGAACATATTTAATGGTAGGTGGGAATATTTTTGTGTAACTAGTAACTTAACAGCTTTCCCTAGCACCACTTGAATTTCTTCCCCTTGGTTTAGTTTGTTTGTCCCTTGGTCTCTGCTGGCTGGTTTAAGCTACACAGATGGTTGTCTCCAGTCTCCAAAAGTGACATGTAGAGGATAACTCTGGACAATACCTTCAGGATTTTTATGTAAGAATTGTGGGTCATATTTCTGACTCCAGGTACTACTAATATTGAATCTAACTCAATGTAAAAAGTTTTCAATCCTCCTTTCCTTGATATTTCCTTAGTTCTCTTGTATGAGTTCCCCATTTATTTACTCTGAGCCAATCCAGCTTTCAAAGAAGAAAATGGTATAATCAGTTACTTCAAACATACCAGGTTTCTGATCCACCAAATAATTTACAACACAAAGCCAATCCTCATTTTGGTGAGGCAGAGACTTCCTGTCAACTAAGTTAGTGTACTCCCTTTTGCAATAGCAGACAACTTAGATGGGTATGTTATTACACTCATCTCTTTCTTCAGCTATGCAGGAATTGAACAGGAATAGTCTTCACAGAGCAGCCTACCAGCTGGGGCAGGGAGAGCTTGTGAGTGTTAGTCTGCTGAGGCACCTGGGCTTCGGCAGGGATCTGACATTATTTTCACAATGGATTAACACATCCCCTGGGGCAAACTTGCCGCGGTCATGTCTTTCCTAATGAAAGATTCATCTAACATGGCCCATTCTTGCAAAGAGCTTCAATGAATCCACATTTTTGCAATTAAAAAATGGTTTGTCAGGAAATTCTTGTCGACTTCTAATGAGGCTGAATATCGAAAAGTGATTCCAGAGCAATGATTGCATGCTCAGTGGACATAAACACATCTAGTGATGTTTTTCAGTGTGGGAAAAAGTGCTGTTTGCAAAACTTGTAATGCCATTGGTCTCTCTCACTCTCTCAGCTGCTTTTCAAAGTAGTATAGTTTGAGAGTTCCCTGCTATGTGTGCATGTACAGCATGGTAGAAAGGGCAGGGCAGGGAATGATGCTTTGCCGTTTTAAAATGCACAGTTCAATCTATGACAAACCAGTATTGCTTTGATGAATTGTTTAGAGTAAGCAGAGTGTTTATGACAGCTCTGTGAATAATAATGATAATTTTATCATGATGATTTTGCTCTGCTGGATATTATTATGCAAGACTGTTCCACAGTAACTATTATTCTATTGTGACTTACAGAGAAGCTCAAAAGTTGCAAGTTCAGTAGAGAAAAACAGTTTTCTCACTTCTCTTAATTCTTTCTTTATTTACAACAACTCTCATTTTAAACTCTCACATATACATAATCCTTTATCTCCATTTCTGTGTGGAAGGTGAAGATTCAGGAGAAAGATAGGCAGAGTCATCCCTCCAGAAGTTTTTCCTTTCCTCCTCTCTCTCCTTCACTAGTCTCCACTCCTTCCACTTGCTATTAACCCAATGATCTTCCAACTTAGTCAGCTTTATATATATTCCTATTTAACACTTCCTGTGCAGAACCTGGCCTCCTTGTCTCCTCATCCTTGCTAGAAGATGCTGGCAACTCAGAAGGGCTGATAAAATGCACAGGATGATAACAGAGAGACAAAGAAGCTATAAGCAGGGGAGAGAGATTTTGAGATCATGAGTTCTGCATCTTCATCCTTGCAGATTCTTAACCAGGAGATGCTGTTGTATTGCTTTACCTCTTCCCAGAGCAATGATAGGCAAAATGAGAGATACTCAGTTCATACCCATCTCTTTTGCTAGTTGGAAAATCCACTGGCTATCATGGTCATGGGGCTAAGGTCTAGATTATTCAGAATCAGCCCATCCTTTGGGTGCTCTGGTACCTCTGAATGTACCTCTGAATGTCCTGCCTGTTTCAGAGCTCTGAAGGCAACTGAGGGAACTTTCTGTGTACAAAAGTATTCAAAGACAGACAGTGCAGACAGCAGAAATGAGGCCATGCTGTGGATCAGACAGATGTTAACAACCTTAGCCAGGCAGACCTTTTCAAAGCAGTGATTTTATTCATGACTGTATTAGCTTAAAGCACTCAGTCCTGAAAGTTATGATTCTGTCATAAACAATTTTTGTTAGTGTTTTTGTAAGCAAAACCTAGAGAAGTCTAGAAGAATATATGAGGTATAGATTGGGTTATTGATTTAAAAAGAAATGTGTTCAATAGAGTATACCATAAAGAATAGTAACTCTAGTTGTTTTGGTTTTTTTCTTTTTTCTTTTCACCTGTGTTAGTGCCTTTTGAGGCAATTGCAACCTGCTGCTATTTTATCTGATCTTACCTGGGAAGCCGTTCTGCTTTTGTCCAGTGTGCAAAAGGCAGCAGATGGGATGCCAGCTAATTGCCCCTGCCCTTTTCAGCTGATGCTCTTTCTTTCTCTTGCCTACTCATTCCCTCTGTGAATTGGTTGTAGCTACTAAGCTGGGGGACAAGAAAGTGCCCATCACAAGTCTCAGCTTGCAGGCTGACAAGAAAGAGGGAAGCAATGTTCCAGTGACCCTAGTAGCTTCTGTTATGCACTGCAGCCTTGAGAGCACTGCCACACTGCACTTATATCCTAGAAGGGTGTGTTTGAGAGCAACAATGTGAATACTATACCATTCCTACTTTCCTAGGAGGGTGTATCAAATTTTCTATTTATATATGCTAGAAAATACGAAGACAAGAAATAAAATTTAGAATAATGACAAATTAAGATTAAAACCTACTTCTTGCTTTTTCCTAGTGCCATCTAGAAATCTGCATGTATTTGCAGATTAATCTCTTTTCTTCTTTAATATTATTTTATTTCTAAGAGACTGGAGCTTTAGTTCTACAAATATTAATACATATGTCCAACCTTAAATCTGTGCAATATCACTACTTAGGAAAATTTAGAATATGTCTTTTTTTCTTTCATTTTTTTCATATATGAAATTATTGTTGGTTTTATTTTCATTAATTGTATTTTTTCTCTTTGTTTGTTAATTGCTGATATTTATTAAACAAAAAACAGTAAGTCATTTCTGTTTTGAACAAAGCAATGCTTAGATTTTATTGGGTCTCTCAGTGTATGTCACTGACGCCTTTAACACAAATATGTCTCCATCTTGGAAAATCTATGAAATTGCATCACAGAATCCATGAGCCATTTCATCCATTGATTTCTTTTTCTTTGCCTCTTGCATATTCATACATGTTTCTGGAAACTGTCAAACTTTAGCAAACTTTAAAGCAAATTACAAACAAAACAACAAAAAACTAATGAGATTCTTATAAAAAGGACTTTCCCTTAAAATGGGGCTGTATGGTATCAGTTAACCTAGGTGGTATATTTCAATACTCATCTCTCTGCTGACTTTCATAAATTATGCCATGGTTGTCACATTTTTCCTGGCATCATCTCCCAGCTGCTGCACTTCGGGGAATTAGGTTGCAGCAATGAAAACATGATGTGTCTGGTGCTGTGGCATGCCAAGGGAAATGAGATCATAGTTCAGCTGATGAATTTCTCCATGGGAGTTCAGCGGGCACCTTTTGGAAAAAAAATTGCTAAGGTGTGGGTAACCACAAGAAAAAAAGTGGATATATGTCTACAAGAGGGAAAGTCACCATGGAGTGAATTCTTTTACAGAAAGATTCTAGTTATGTTGATCCTTAAGGGCTAATTTTTAAAAATATCCAGTGATTTATTTGCGCCCCATTGTTAGAAGGAAGACTCTTTACTTTGCCTTCCAGTGCTGTAACTGCAAGCCAAATGCATGTGAGGATCGTGTGTCTTGGAAGTCTTTTTCAGGTAGTTCAAAGTAAAATTAATGTAGGGTCTTTAATTTGATCAAAAACTGGACACAAAAATCCCAACAAGTGCATTTTTGAAAGATATACTTTTTAGCTCTTGAGTGTGCCAAAATTTTCACACAGAGTATTTATTTTAATAGAAAACATTTACTTGTGTATATAAAGGATGACAAATACTTATACCACTTTGGGACAGGAGTCACTATCTTAAATACATGACCACTCACTTCAGGGAGGTTCAGATCAATAAAACTGCCTCTGAATTCAAGAATTGTTGAGTTTTGAAGCTAGATCAAAATCTGAATTTCAGAGCTCAGAGCCATCTGTATTTTGCATGATTATTTGCTATAAAATGTTGTCTGGCCCAAAAGACTTCTAGGGAAGTCCTCAGACAAAGACTGTTTTGGAGACTTGCTTCCTCCTTGATAATTATTTGTCTGATGAGAAAAGAGGAGGTTTGGGGAATTTGTATGTAAAAGGGAGTACAACAGTTGACATTCTGTGATGGCAGGCCAAGCTGTGAAAGTCACTGACAGACTGTCCAGCCCACCACTTCAAACAGGGCAAAGGGCACAGAAAAATGTAATCTCAGGTTTCAAAGAATGACAAGAACCAGAAATTTACCTTAACTGATTTGAACTATTAAGTCTGTGGCACTACGGTGATTGAACAACCGCTCTGTCAGCTGGCAGGGCATAACCCTGAGAAACCCTGGAGGACTGATAAGGGAATATCAGAGAGATGCTCTTGAGAGGTATTAGATAGTTGAAGAGCATTATCTAGAGAAGAAAAAATGCCACAGAGGTGGCCAAGGTACAGATCTTGGAAAGGAAATGCAGGCTAGGATTTTTAAAAGAATGGGAAGAAAAAGATGCTATTTAGAGCTTTGCCTAAATTTTTGTGACCATACCAGAAAGATTCCCTTAATTTCCACAGGTTTTGCAGCAAGCCTGCCGTGATTATTTAAGCACACAGGAACGTGCAAGGGAACGTCAAAACTGACCCTGAGTTTGAGAGCTGAAGGGGAAAGGTGAAGCTGTTAACAGTGATGTGCAGAGAAGGAAGAGTGGCAGGTTCAAATTAAAGAATTACCTGTGATCTTTTTAGCTTCAGGTGACAAGGAATCATCCTGAATACAACAAACTGTTGAACAGAACAGAAACAGTCAGGACAAGGAGGTGAAAATAGTCTGGGACTAACAGCACTAAAAAAGAGAAAAAATAAGTGTATGGTGGGAAAACAGGAGTCTGTAGTGACTTTGAAAGAGTCCCATGGAGAAGGAAGGAGATGCTCTAAAGGATCCTGAAAGAGCAAAAAAGAAGGTAGATCCACAAGGGGGTACTGCTGCAAAAGTCAAGCAAAAAAAGAGTGATCAAGGGTATCAGATAAGACAGGAAGGTCAAAGAGGACACAATGATTCCCGTGTTAGGCAGAAAGAGGTCATTTGAGACCTTAGTGAATTAGTTTGAATGGGGAGGACTGGAGCCAGATTGCCATGAGTCAGAGGAAAGGAAATCAATGCAGTGGTCGTAAACAGGCCTTTCAAGTCACTCAGAAGTGAAAGGGAGAAAGGAGGGCTGTGAGAGAAAGAAAAGCTGACCTATTTGCACTGGAAATTCACAAACAATGTACTACTTATCCCTTTCCTTTCCTCAGTGTATGAATTACCTTATTTTTTTAAAAAAAATTCTGATGGATTTTGTTGTTGTTTTCATTTTGAAGATCAGAGAAATTTCCAGACTCCCTGATTTTAACAATCACCTATTAATATATCTCAGGCACCTACCCAAGGAAATATGCATGTATAGCAGCCTGCACAAATTTCTGTCTCTTAAATTTATTACTCAGCCTCCATTTAACCATAGAGCTTCATTTGTTTTCATAATCACTGCTTGTATGATGTCTGGTACCCGAGTTCATTGGTGCCAAACTAAAATTAAATTTGATTTTAAATCCCTGGAAATCCTGCAGAAACATGAAGGGAGTGATTGTGCTATAAAACACACTGTAGAAAAACCTGACTTACCATGCTGTTTCTTCAAAAACATGTTTATTCTTTTCAAGGTATACGTTTATCCCACCAATCATGGATTTTGCCAACCTGGCAACATTTAAAAGATATGAAAAACATTTTGATAGAAATGCAACTGCTTAGGATTTAGTCATATAATTCTCAGTGGAATGAAAAGGTAGCTCACAATGGGAAACATTTGAGATTTACACCGGAATACAGACTTGTGATTTCTGGCACTGCCTTTAGGGTCAGTAAGTATCTGTGCCTGGAAGAAAAACAGAGTACTGGAGTTGAGAATTACCACAACTGGCTTGAAGCAATTCTTGATGTCTGATTTTAAGACCACCATTTTTATGTGCTGCCTTTTGCTCATCATGTCTTGATTTTGACAGTAAACACCTAAAAAAAGAAAGGCCCATCTGAATCACAGTTTGCTTCTAAAAACATGACTGAAGTAGTAGACATGCTGCATACCAGATAGCCCTGTGGTGAGTTCGCTGGTGACCCACAGTGCCTTTCTGGGTGGCTTGTAAAAGTTTTTAATCATAGGTGTTTCTTACAGAATCTGCTGACAAAGAAGGAGACTGGCTGCAGAGCCACTTCTAGCCATATGCCCATTCTGTGGGCATCAGCCTCGGACCTGGGAGTCCCACAGCTCACTGTGCAAGGGGTAGATTGCCCCCTGGTGCAGATACCTTTTGCTTTGTAGCCTATGGTCTGTTGTCCCACCTGTAAAGTGGTTCTCCAGAAATAAAACATTGAGAGCATCTAATGCAGGTTACAATACTTCTTCAGAAAGAAAATCACTTTAATGATATTCAGCTTCACCTTTGTCTCTTGCAAAACAACAAAGCAATTTATCTGACTTGATTTTTTTCCCTTGATATTTAAATCAATAATTTCATCCATGTTAAATGACTATCATCTACAGCAGATCTGATTTTAAGTAACAAATAAATAATCTTAGATATTTAGCCCATTTTTCAAATAGTGAATTACTCTCACTTCAGATTTTGCAAATGTGTTTTTGATTTGCAGATGTTGTGGGTAGAATATTCTGCACAAATACATCTCCAACTACACTGTGCTGTGAAGCTGTCCCCAGAGACCATTAATGTGGTTGGTCATCTGGTTCTTAGAGAAACCACACCCAGGATTTAATGAAGTTTATAATTTAAAAAGTTAGAAATTATTACCTTTAATAAACTGTGAATAACCTTGATTGCACATATATGTACACACACACATTTAGCTCATCTACATTTGACTACAAGGTTTTGGAATTAATTATCTGCTAAATTTCTCGCAGGGAAAGCTTACTAAAAGAGCCAGAGCTTAAACGGAACAATAATTCTGCACTACTTTTTAGAATACTGTAATGCTACTGTGGGCAAGGTAAATATAGCAGTGTTTGAGCCCAAGAATACAGCTCATAGTCTCTGCAAGTGCCCAGCAGAGTGCCATTTCTGCACTCCATGTGACTGGCACACAAGAACCAGGCTGCCTAGCAGTGTTTCCATCCTCCCTCGGGGAAAGGAATGCATGGAAAAAGTCCTTACTACCTCTTCCAAGTTCCCTTTAGTGATATATAGGGCTGCACAGGGAGACGTTGAGTGCTATACTCATGTATTAGGATTGCTCTTCAATGACTGCTTGATGTGTCCAGAGTCAGAGCTATGTATGCTATGTGAAAAATCAGATTTTCTACATCAGAGAGGTATTTTTGTCCAAATTATGCAGCTCACTTAAGTTTTTGCAACTTCACAAATAGAATCATAGAATCATTTAGCTTGGAAAAGACCTTTAAGGTCTCACCAACACTACAGGTATTGCCAAGAAGTCTAGTTAATACCATGGCATCTGAACAAAACATTCATAATTTTTCCAAGTATTCAAAAACTTTCACACTTATTTAGTTCCTCTGATAGGTGTTACTGACCAAATATTCCCGAGCGAGATAGCCCACAATTCTGTAAGATTTTCACATGACTATGCATATCAGAAAGTCACTAGAAATATTGCAAACTGCCTGTTCATATTTTGCCACATTCCTTGGCTTTCTCACTGCACTATCTGATTCAGTGTCAAGTTTTGAATTGCGTAAGGCACAATTAAGGGGTCCTGAATGTTGTCTTTCCTCATTTGAGTACTAAGAAGCTGAAAAGTGTTGACTTTCAATGATATCTTTTCTGGCAAAGTGAAGAAATATACATAAGAGAAAAGGTACGCAATTAAAATGGCACAGTGCTTTGAAAGAATGAGAGGGAACCTTTGTGATTCTAATTATTTACATAACTGTAATCACTAAGCTACAAAATTTCTGTCCTCACCCTCCTATTAAAAAATGAACAATTTTAGTCAGTCTTGCTTGACAATATGTTGTCCTACTCTAAAAAGTCTAATGGCATGTGTTCTCTCAGTAATTAGAGTACTTTGCTAATAGACTTTCAGGATGGTGCAGCTCTCTAGCATGACCTCAAACTCTTCAGATAAACAGAAAGTACCTGTTAGACTCAGTGGGCACTTTGATGAGCAAGTATTGAAGAACCCTTTTAACCAGCTTGAGAGTCAAGGAACCACAGGGCAATGTGGCTGAGTGGGAGGCTGTTTTGGTAGTGTGGTCAGCAGTTGGAGCAGGTTGGATAGAAGAGCACATTTGAATCTGCCCTCAGTACTACATGTAGAATAACACTAGCTGCATTCTTGTACTGCAGGAGAATGGATATTCAGGTTAAGTGAAGTCAGGGAAAGAAAGGGGACCTTTTTCCATAAATGCAAAATTTTATCCCTTATTGTAAGATAAACCTATTCAATCACTTGTGCTGTTTATTACTGATAAACAACAGTTATGCAGTCAAAACAATGTTTTGCCCAAGAGGAACAAATGCAAAAGAGTGTTAAGAAATTAAAATAAAGCATTGCCAAATTGCATGCAAACTATTTCAGATTGCTTCCTGTTTGTTTTTCCATGAAGAATTACACATTGCATTATGTATGTAAATACAATGCATTTTCATTAGATACAAAGCAATAATGTGACAGAGTAAGGAGAAAAAGGTTGATGCTTAGCCTGAGGACCTAGGATCAAAAAGTTTCTATCAGTTTTATTCATATATTTCCTACACTGTTCAATTTTACATTAGTCAGTTACCCTGCCTCTTTTCCTAGTAGATGGTGCTAACATCTTAGAATAATAGAAAGTTTGGGGTTGGAAGGGACCTTTAAATGTGTTCTAGTCCAACCCTTCTGCAGTGAGCAGGGACATCTTCAACTAGATCAGGGTGCTCAGAGACACATCCAAACTTACCTTGATTATTTCCAGGGATGGGGCATTGACCACCTCTCTGGGCAACCAGTTCCTATGTTTCACCATCCTCATTATAAAAAAAATTTATTTCTTGTATGTCGCCTGAATCTCCCTTCTTTTAGTTTAAACCCCAACTCTCTCAGCCTTTCCTCATAGGAGAGGTGTTCCAGCCCACTGATCATTTCTGTGGTCCTTCACTGTACGTGATCCAACAGGTCTGTGTCTTTCCTGTGCTGAGGACTCCAGAGCTGGACATAGCACTCCAGGTGGGGTCTCACCAGAATGGAGTAGAAAGTGAGAATCACCTGCCCTTGACTTATGGTTTTTGTGGACAAAGGTTGTTGAAATTGAGTCACCTGAAAAGGCAGAGTGGTCATGTTTCCTCCAAAGTCATGTCTTTTGACCATTTCCATATTTTTAAAATGGAGAACTTGATCTCTGCTAGATATCTCAACAATTCTCATTTCTCTCCTTCAAGAATATCTCAATTAGTTCAACAGTAATTAATGTTCCTGTATGTTATATAGTTTATATGACTTTCCTAAGTCCTGTATTGCTAATTACTCTGCTATTTAGAGTCCAATGCTTCTCTTAGTTGTACCTGCCTCTGGAATCTCTATGAAGAGAAAATTTAAAAAGCATTTTGTTCTGATTCTATATGGACTGGATACTGAGCAATCAACATAATAACATAAGCCCTCTTCCTAGTGGTTTTATTTAGTTTACAATAGATTCAGAAGTTTTCTCTGGATAAATAAGTAGAAAGTGGTAGCACAGACACAAAGAACTTCAATAGTCTGCATAGTTTTTTGAGAGATATTAACTAACTTGAGCTTTCAATGTATCCTGCTTTTGGTATTCCTTCTAAATTCAAAGCATTGAGATGATCTGAGGATTGCGCATAGTTTCAAAGACTATATCTGAACAGTGATTTCAGGAATTCTCTGACATCCCATGTCCAGCAGCAAGGGGCTCAGGGAGGGGGAAGCCCAGAAAGCCAGGTGAGAAAGAGCTGCTGCCTCAGGGAAGCTGGACACCAAAACTGCAGAGCACACTGTGTAATGTATCTGCCCTCTGCTTTAACACAATCAAGGACTGCAGCTCACAAAAGAACAAAAATTCAAGTAAAAAGAGAAAAGGTCATGAAAATATCCACCCCCTGATGGGATTTCTGACTTATCTTCAGGCTGCATGAGATACCAGAATAGGTTCTTGTATATTTACTAAGTGGTATGAATAAAGCACTTATGACATATAGTCCTCAAAGATTCTTTTCAGTGACAAAGTAGCTAATGTAGTTACTCTCAGCAACAACCTGCCTCTGCACCTTATTTATGACTTTGCAGATGCTTCTTCTGACCAGGCACCTCTGGGTCCCAGATACTTTTGTTGTTTTATAAGAAAGGAATAATAGTGTCATGGGGTAAAAAGAAACCAGACTAAAATGCCTTTTCCTCATTAAAATTCTGTAGCTACCACATGCCATCTGAACAAGGAGATACAGTTAAGATATATGCTTCAGTCAACAAATAGGCTGTGTTTATATCCTAGGATAATTTTCTGTCCATCAGAATAATTTTGAAAGAAACAGCAATTGGCATTCCCAAAGACTTCATGATAGTGATGATGGGATGAAAGCACCCAGGGATTCCCTTTGAATTAAACACAAAATCTTCTTCCATCTGAGCCTGAAGCAACTTATCCCAGGCACAGCTCCCACTGGGTCTGGGTTTGGAAGGCAACCTCCTTTGTGGTGCCCTGTCATGCTCAGGTGTGCCCATTAAAAAGAATAGGCATTTTAGATGTGAATTGAACCAAACCCTCAGTGATCCTAAAGAGTGTATAGGGTTCATTACTTATGCTCTGTTAGGCTTCCATCATTTCAGAAATTTGCCTTAGAATTTTCTACCTCTCCTTCAGTAGTACTAAGTAGATCAGAAATTAAGTAAACTGATCAAGTAATTCAACATCTCAATTGTTGCTATTGTAAAACTTGGTGTCTCTAATAAAAGCAGATACAAGTCTTCTTATGGGGTGGTAAGGAGCTCTTCACAAAAGGATATACCTATTATTCTCCTGACACCTAATTCAAAAAGCATAGCTAAAGAATAACTACAAATCTCAGGTGAAGGTATTTTCTGATAAAAATGACAGCATTGTGAAATCTGACAGATTATGAAATCAGGTAGAGGGTGAATTCTTATACATAAAGAATAATTTCTGACCTTTAGAATAAACTCTTTATGTAATATTAAAGAGGAAAAACATTTCAGGCTTTTAGGAGGTTGTTGATGGTTAGCGAGGGAGAAAAAGTAATTTTAAAGAACACAGGATTCTATTAGCCTGGATCAGTGTAAATGAGTGCTGCTTCTACTGTAACTTTTAAAACCAAACTTTCTGCATCATTAGCTGTCTGAATATTTGCTTATTTTGCATTTTTTCACCTTATATACCATGACAGTTACTATGAGGAACTGAAATTTATTACAGTTTGCAGGAATTTTTTGACTTGGAACAGCACAGTGATTTAAAAGGAGTGAACATTTTACTATTTTTTTTTCCAACTGTACTATCCAATTGTTACATGGAAAACAACATAGGTAAGGGGATTAGACTAAATCATGAATAACTGCCAATTTCCTTCTCTTTCTGAAGTAATACAATGTATCAAAGATTTAAACCATTTTAGAGTTTAAACCTTCTAGTAGTGTAGAATAAAAGAATGCATTATTCAGCATATGCTGTTTGCAGATTTGTCAGTTTTTAAAAGAACATAGTGATGCCTGCAGAAATAATATTTGTCCACAGAGTTACATTAGTGTGAAGAATGGGAAGAGAAACAGGTCAAACTTTGAGGAAGTTTGAGTATGAAGATGGCTCATGCCCAAACTCTAAGCATGAGGGACTCTGCAAGGACCAGACTGTGATTATAAAGCTAAAAAAGGGACTTGAGGCTTCTGAATGCCACTGTGATCATGCTAGACATTGTGGTATCAATCCTGAATCAGAATCAGAGAATTGTAGGGGTTGGAAGGCACCTCTGGAAATCATCTAGTCCAACCCCTCTGCCAGAGCAGATTTGCCTAAAGTAGATCATACAGGAGTAAGTCCAGGTGGCTTTTGAAAGTTTCCAGAGATGGAGATTCCACCACCTCTCTGAGCAGCCTGTTACAGTGTTCTGTTGCACTCACAGTGAAGTATTTTCTCATGTTAAGGTTGAACCTCCTGTTTTCCAGTTTATGGCCATTGTCCCTAGTCCTGTCACTGGACACCACTGAGAAGAGCCTGGCCCTGTCTTCCTGACACCCACCCTTTAGATATTTGTAAGCATTGATAAGAGCCCCCTCAGCCTCCTCTTCTCCATGCTAAACAGACCCAGCTCTCTCAGTCTTTCCTCATATGTTAGGTGCTCCAGGCCCTTAATCATCTTAATGGCCCTGCACTGAACTGTCTCCAGTAGTTCCTTGTTCTTCTTGAACCAGGGAGCCCAGAACGGGACACCATACTCCAGGTGAAGCCTCACCAGCACAGAGTAAAGTGGGGAGGAGAACCTCCCTTGACCTGCTGGCCACACTCTTCCTAATGCATCCCAGATTGAGAGAGTATATTCTATCCCTTTATCCAGGTCACTGATGAATACAATGAATAGGGCTGGACCTGGTACTGACCCCTGGGGAATGTCACTAACCACAGGCCTCCAACTAGAGTCTACCCCACTGACCACAACTGTCTGAGCTCTTTCCTTCAGCCAGTTCCCAATTCATCTCACTGCCCAATGATCCAGTCTGCACTTCCTAACTTTGGCTGTGACAATGACATAGGAGACAGTGTCAAAAGCTTTGCTGAAGTCAAGATAGACAACATCCACTGTCTCCCTCTCACCTATCCAGCTAGTGATGCCATAATAAAAAGCTATCAGATTGGCCAAGCATGACTTCCCCTTGCTGAAACCATGCTGAAAAGCTGTTCCATCACCTTTCCAAGGATGGAGGTGAGGCTGACTTATAGTCACCTGGGTCCTCTTTCTTGACCTTTTTTAAAGATTGGCGTGACATTGGCTTTCCTCCAGTCTTCATGTACGTCTTCTGTTCTCCAGGATTTTTCAAAGATGATAGAGAGTGGCCTAGCAATGACTTCAGCCAGCTTCCTCAGCACTTGCAGGTGCGTCCCATCAGAGCCCATGGGCTTGTGAATGTTCAGTTTGCTTAATCGATCTCTTACCCAGTCCTCTTCAACTGAGGCAAAACCTTCCTTTCTCCTAACTTCTTTGTGGTCTTCAAGGTCTGGGACTCCTGAAGGCTGTTCTTAGCAGTAAAGACCGAGGCAAAGTTGGCATTCATTAACTCTGCCTTATCCATATCCTTGGTCACCAGGATACTCACTTCATTCAGCAGTGGGCCCGCATGTCCCCTAGTCTTCTTTTTGTCTTCAATGTACTTGAAAAAGCCTTTTTTATTGTCCTTGACCTCCCTTGACAGATTTAGTTCTAAGGAGGCCTTAGCTTTACTTATCGCATCCCTACATCCTCTGACGACATTCTTGTATTCCTCCAAAGCAGTCATCCCCTTCTTCCATGTTCTATATAATTCATTCTTTCACTTAAGTTTATTCACTGATGAACTTCACACAGATGTGGGTACTGTATTCAGCTTTTCAAAGACTTCTCAAAGAATCATAGAATGATAATGACTGGAAGGGACCTCTGAAGATCATCTAGTCCAACCCCCCTGACAAGGCAGGTTTACCTACAGAAGGTTACACAGGACTGCATCCAGGCAAGTTTTGAAAGTCTCTGGAGATGAATACTCCACCACCTCTCTGGACAGACTGTTCCAGTGATCCATCACCCTCAAAGTAAGGATGTTACATCTAAACATGAGGAAGAACCTCTTATGTTCATGTTTGTGTCCATTACCTCTTGTCCTGTCACTAGGCACCACTGAAAAATGACTGATCTCATTCTCCTGACACCCACCCTTTATGTATTTATAATCATTTATAAGATTCCCCCTCAGTTTTCACTTATCCAGAATAAAAAGACCCAAATCCTTCAGCCTTTCCACATAAGAGAGATGTTCTAGTCCCCTAATCACCTTTCTAGCATTTTGCTGTACCCTCTCCAGCAGTTCCCTGTCCTTCCTGAACTGAGGAGCCCAGAACTGGGCACAGTACTCCAGATGTGTCCTCACTAGGGCAGAGTAGAGCCTGAGGGGAACTCCCTTGACCTGCTGGCCACACTCTTCTTAATGCACCCTGGGATACATTCTTGGCCACAAGGGCACACTGCTGGCTCATGGTCATCCTGTTGTCTACCAGAACTCCCGGGTCTTTTTCCACAGATCTGCTTTCCAGTAGGTCAGACATTAACCTGTACCCATGTGATACATGGGGATATTCCTCCCTAACTGCAATACCCTATACTTGCCTTTGTTGAATTTTGCAAATTTTCTCTCAGCCCAACTCTCCAGCCTGTCCAGATCTTGTTGAACGGCAGCACAGCTTTCTGGTGTGTCAGCCAATCCTCACATTTTTGTGTCATCAACAGACTTACTGAAGGTACACTCTATCCCTTCAACCACGTCTTTCTTCATGGGTGTGAAGCCCCTGTACATAAGGAGCCCAGACAGAGCACTGAAACCAACTTCTCAAGTCCAGACTATAGCATTGACTTGAGCTGTGCTCCAAGCTGGCCTGAAAGCACAGGCTGCAGGGCACTGTTCGTCTGTTCTGCTGGCAGGTAGACAGCCACTAGGTCAATGTGAGGGCCAACACAGTGGCCTCTGGCCATGCTCCAAGATGAACCGATAGATGGGAACAAGGTGATCCCTGATCACTGACCTGAAGGTGATATGGGTAGTCCCAGTGAGGTGTCAAATGTCTTCATTGTGACCATGACCTACCTCCTGAGCTAGGCTGGGAATGCCACCAGCCATATCTGCATGCTACAAGTCAGCTTGGTGAGTAAGCAAAAGTAGCTAGCATCCACCTGAAAAGTCCTCCATAGACTTAATCCCGTGTTAGAAAGGAATTAATAAACAACTCTGGCTTGCTGATCAAAAGTGATGGGATGCCCGCAGCTCCTAAGCCTTGCAGGCAAAGACTTTCGGATTCAGATTTTTCTGATATCTGCATGCAGACAAGCTTGTGTAACTGCCCTGGACTGAAGAACGCTGTGAGGCAGGCACACAAGCCAGGGCTTGTGCAGACACATCAGACATGGGCCCCTCACACACTGTGGGGTGAGAGAGGATGACAGGACCTTCTGGGGGACACACAAAAGCCCTGTGCACTTTTTTTTTCCCAGAAGCAGTGAAATAATGGGAAAGAGCTATTGGGAGGGTGAGCGTTGGCATGACCTCCCAGCAGTGAGCTGTGTGAGCATGGCAAAGAAACACAGGATGCCTAAGGAAACAACAAAGTAGTCCGTAAGTGGCCCAGGCTCTCTTGGTCTCAGAGAAAACAGGGGGATCTCCTTCCCTGCCAAATGAATGACATGCTTCATTGCATGCAAAGAGGAGTGAGATTCACTTTTTGCCAAATTAAGAGAATCACTATCTCACTGCTGAGACACTTTCACCTCCTTTCAATCATTGTCTTACCCCAAGTACGACTCGGGCAATTTTTACAAGATGTGGAAAGCCTGAGCAGGGACCAGGCACACTCTGTGTCTTCTGTCACTGTCCGGCAGGTGGCAGACATGGGGAATGAAGCAGGCAGGGTCTAGGGTCTCTTAACAGGTATGAGCTTTGGAAGGGATATGGGCATATTGTAATAGATGTGGAGTTACGGAGGCTGAGAGTCTGAAAGGCTTTGGAAACTGGGATGGAACTGAGCAAACTGCATCAAAAGTACTCAAAGGGAGACTCAGAGTTCTCAAAGAGAAGAGACTCCATGGGGAACCATAGCTAGTAGTTAGGTTGGCAGTCGTAGAAGGGTGATTAATAACTTTCTATCTTTTGTGCCTTTAGAAAAAGCATTGAAATATCCTGAATAATAGAAATGGGCTAGTATAACAAGGAATTTTAATTTTTTTTTTTTCAAGTGTAAACTTGCCTTTGGGTTTTTACCCTAGAGATTTTGTCCTTCTAATATAACCTGGATTTTCTATTTTACTTTTTTAATGTGATGCTAAGTGTAAAAATACTATTGTCAGGCTCTGAGTTCCAAACCAAAATACGTAGTTAGAGATACAGTTACAGATAGCTACATAGTTCAGTATGGTTTTATCTACTATTTTTCCCTTACAGTCCAAGAAGCCAATATTTGATAAATTCGTTGTCACATCACATTTAATTAAGAACAAAATATGGTAATTACAGCTGAATGAAAAAATAGTTTCCCCCCCCCCAAAAAAAAAAAAAAAAGAGAGAGAGAGCTCAAGAGATATTTAGAAATCTGTCTCCATCCATCACCAAGTTAAGCCGAAGCCTCAGAAAATCAGTTAGAAGGAAAAATCTTTGTGGACTGTTTTTTCATTTTCAGTGTTAGCTTAAACTTCTTAAAAAATGACATGTCAATTAAAACTGGAAATTTTAATGTGAAAATATCAGATTTATCAATTTCCTTTTATTTTCATAATAGGCAAAAATTAAGCAAAATATTCTTTTGACATCATCTAGTTTGATATCAGTGAATCAACAGTTTCAGACAAAAAGGCATAGACAGAAAATTTCTATCTCATGCCCCAAATCACATCTTTCTCAGACTGAGACTACTTTTCTTTTTTTTGAAGCAGACAGTTGAACCATGCTTTTCTGTGACTCATTTATCCCAGCATGAATTTACAGTTTTACTGGCAAAAAGAGCAAACTTCAGTACAATTAAAAAACAAAAACAAAAACAAAACAAAACAAAACAAAACAAAACAAAACAAAACAAAACAAAACAAAACAAAACAAAACAAAAACAAAACA
>JANIJG010006378.1:118861-142339 GCA_024611175.1 Megaceryle torquata | reverse complement strand
AAAACAAAACAAAACAAAACAAAACAAAACAAAACAAAACAAAACAAAACAAAACAAAACAAAACAAAAACAAAACAAAACAAAAAAACCCAACAAAAAAATAAACCAGCTCAGGCTTTCCTGGAGAAGGTTTCTAAATAGCATGAGAAATTGAAAGATCCTCTTTTAACTTGCAGGTAAAAACTAATGTAGACATCAGTAGATGGACTGATAGGCACGAAGAATACAGCTGAACCTGGCAAGTATTATAACCTTCAAGAACACTTGGCACATTTTATAATATCCATTGCTGTCAGCTTATACAGCTTAAAAGGTTAACAAATTTATACATGCCTCACATTCTCATTTCTAGTGTGGATCTTTCCAAACGTGTCACATGTACTCATCCTTACTGAAGATTAACTGCACAACTTTGAAGTATTAAAACAAGCTGTGTTTGAGTTCTGGGAAAATAAACAACACCACAATACCTTCAACAAAGCAAAACTAGCTTTGTAGCTCAAGTACACTGCCTAATTTTCTAGAAACTTTCCCAGAAACATTCAGCTTTGGTCTGTGACCTGGCTTTAAAAGCATTACATCAAAGGAACTTAAACAGAAAAAGCCTTTTGGGGTAAAGAACCTAAACTTAATTCTACAGAAACTGCTTCTTTTAAATTATATATTCAAGACTGCAACATCCAACCCATTAGATCCATCTGTTGTTCCTCTTTATTTCAGTGTCTTACTTTGCATTGCTTGCATGCTTTCAGTAAAGAATAAAGACAATGCCTTCTAAAAACTGTTTACCACTTTCAGTAATTGCATAGTTCTATGAACATACCTTTACTTCCACAGAGGTATTTTTTAAAGTTACCTGGATAGAAGTGACCAAAATATTTTCTTTAGATAACAATATTTGTTTAGGACAGTCTGATGGCTGTTCTAAGTGTTTGCCTGAAATGTATTCCAGTTGTTTGTGCGCTCTTAACAAGAGATGCTGTATTCCTCAAACATTAAAGGCAATCCTTCAGATGCTGCTGATTCTCTTTCTGCCTTTACAGGTGGGTAAGTAGTTGCTAGGGATTGATTTGTTCCACTAAACTGCTTTTATGTCTTCTAACTGCATCACACTTAAAGGTTCTTTTGCTTTGGAGCTCAGCGGAAGCTAAACTTTTTATTAGACTAATTTGCTAAACATGTACTTTGCATTACTTTGCTCACCTTTGCTTTCCCTTTAAAACTTTTCTTTTTCTGTCCTCTCTGTCCCTCTCAGTGAAGTCCAGCTTGTGACTTGGAAAGTAGGACTGAAACCAAGGAGACAGACAGAGGAACAACCTGAAAAACACTGAAGATGCTCCTAGGCTGCTGATACAGCAGGTAACATTGCCCAGCCCTGAGCTCCCCACAGGTGGACCTGCTGACTTACACCACTCCATGGCAAATATGGGTCCAGAGCTCTCCACCTCTGGCACCCTGGAGTGGCTAGTGCTGACTTTGGGCACTGAATTACTACTGACCTTGGGAGGGGAAAGAAGAGAGGGATTCTGACTCACAGGTTTGTCCTTCTCAGGGCAGATTTCATGCAGAGGTTGGCTTAGTAGTCTGCTGAGAATTAAAATTTAGTCCTAAAGCTGTAGTTTTTCTCCCTAAACAAATCAAACTTTCCTTAAGGAAATATAAAGGAGAAGATGAATGACTTTTTTTTTTTTCTGGGAGATATTTCCAAAGGGAAAAAAAGTAGTAACTTCTGAAGTTGGCTTTAAAGCCTGCTTTTCAAACTCTGATTGGTCTGTTCATAAATCCTCCCACAAGCCAACTAAAATTTATATAATTTTGCCTAAATATAATTTACTTTATATTTTACTTTTTTTTTTTTGCTTGTCTTCATCTTCTACCTCATTTCCAAGGAAATGACTAACTTTCCTCCCATCTATCCTTTCACCCTCAAGGCTGAATGTAATTTGGTTCACTTTAGTATTACACATGTTTTAAGACATGGGGGAAACATGCACTTCCAAGGAAAAAATATGTAGCAAGGTGTCACAAGGAAGACTTGAAAAGAGAATGAGAAAAGTAAGACAAGTATAATAAAGAACATCTGAAGAAAACAAACAACCCAAGCCAACCCAGAAAATAGGACTCATAATGCAAATCCATAAGGGGTTGGGGGGGGGGTAAATAAAGTAATATCAGTACTAGCAGTACTTTACATCTCATCACTTTTTGAAGCATTTTCTTCACTCCTTTTTCCCCTCATGATCTTCTGCTTGAGTAGAGAATGAAGGACCAGCATAATTTTCCTTGAGTAGTACCTTACTGGATAAAGAAACCCAATTTCTATACTTAGGGAGAACTGATGATTGCTATTGCATGATGAATTACGCTAATTGGTGCATCCTATTTCTGCACCTGTCTTAGCCATTCAGCTGAACTTTAGCAGGCTGCAGGAAAGCCTTTGATGGTCTTGTCTGGGAGAAGAAAGGAAACCCAGTTCATTTTCACTGAATATAATTCCCTTTTGAAGAAGGCTTGTCCATTTGTTTCCTCACCTCTAGAGTCTGGTTGATTCTTTCCAGGTGAATCTAGCTCTCTTGATAGAGTCATAACAACATATTCTCCCCTTAACCTTATGCTTGGATGCCCTGCACAGAAAGGATCCTGCAATTATAATTAAAATAGATCCATAGGCTGGTTCAACAGCATGACTATACCTACTCTCAGCTGTTAAGGGAGCAATAGTACTCACTAACAAGATGATGGGCCAGTTTCAAAGGATGTAAAAGCCAACTGAAGATTAGCTTAGAGAGGAATCCTACCAAACACAGCAAGTGATATATTTTCTGCCAGTAGGACCTTCTGTTTGCAAACAAGGCTAGCTCAGAGCCAAATATTTAATTATATTGTACTGTAGCACCTGCACATGTAACCCTGTGAATTAGTGCCTCTCCTCTGCCTCTAGTTTCCTTATCAAGATGACTGGGTTCTACTGAGTTCTACCATCAGTGGTGTAGTACAATTATTTATCCACACTTTTTGGTTATGTTTCCAGCAGTAGCTCCTAAATGTTGAGCTCTTTTTAATTTCAGTTAAGACCACCATTTTCCTGAGGGTCTCCCCTGCGGGATCCTCGTGCATAGGCCATAGAAAGTTCAGTTTTGAATCACTGCTCTTCAGAAATCATATTTTTCATATACATGTTACATATGTCAAGAGTGAGATAGAAGGCAAAAGGGGGGAAAGGTCAAAGTTTAGACAATTAAGCTTAGTTTTATATAGCACCTTTCAGGGTAGGTGCACCCACCAGCACCTCAAAGCAGTGTGAACTGGATGCTCCCAGCTGTCCTTACTCAATATTTTAAAGGCATGGGGCTTAACTTCAGGAGCAGGTTTGGTGCTCTGGATCCTAGATGATGAGAGGCACTTCCCTCTGACATTAAGGAAGAAAATTTCAACATAAAATGGACCTGAATTTCAGAGATATCTGACCTGTTCTCAAACATGCTCAGCATAACTTGGTGCCTCCTTGAGTACTGTGTTCAGTTATGGGTACCTCAATACAAGGAAGACATCAGGGTGCTGGAGCAGGTCCAGAGAAGAGCAACTAAGCTGGTGAAGGGCCTGGAGAACAAGTCCTCTGAGGAGCAGCTGAGGGAATTGGGGCTATTTTTTCTGAGGAAAAGGAGTCTGAGGGGAGACCTGATCACTCTCTACAACTACCCGAAGGGACATTGTAGAGAAGTAGGTGCTGGTCTCTTCTCATAAGTAACTAGTGACAGAACAAAAGGTAAAGACCTCAAGCTGCACTAGGGGAGGTTTAAACTGGACATTCAGAAACACTTTTTCACTGGAAGGGTTTTCAGGCCTAGGAACAGGCTGCCCAGGGAGGTGGTTGAGTTACCATCCCTGGATGTGTTTAAAAGCTGTATAGATGTGGTGCTTGGGACTATGGTTTAGTGGTGGACTTTGTAGAGTAGGGTTAATGGTTGGACTAGATAATATTAAAGGTCTTTTCCAACCTTGATTCTATGAAAACCTTTTCTGAAAGGCTTATCCATACCTTAATCAGAAAGGGAAATTGCTGCTCATGCCTTTGGGCCTTCTTAAAAAGTTATGACAGAACATCCAAGGATGGTTTTGTTGTAGTATGTCTAAATGTCACAATTAGTGATCTTGGCCTTACAGCAGTAGGTGTTGCACTCTCACATAAGAAGTGAATGCAAACATGTTATACACTAACTTTTGAAAAATTAATTAGTGCTATATAATAGCACTGTATTATGCTTTCCAGCCTTCTCTGGCAAGATTTGGCAAGTCTTCTGTCATAAAAACCTGCCTATAAATTTGAGGCAATCTAATAAATAATTAAACAACATACCTTAATGAAATTTTTAGAACTTAAAATTTAATATTTTATTATGAAAATTTATGTATCAATTTTCCACACTAATTACCTGAGTGAAAGGCTTATTTTCAGACAACTGATGACTGGATTTACCCCAGTTCCTGCCCTCTGTAGCTTTCATAGTGGTAAAAACCCCAGATGAAATGGAGGGATGGAATCAATCATAACCTGAAATGGTGAGAGGAAAAAGAAAAGAGGGAAGTTCAGCATTTACACAGCTCTTCCTCCACTCTGTGACCCATGGTGCTCAGGGCAGTGGTAATGGAAAGGCTAAATTCCTTGTTACGCTTCCCTCTGCCTCTCCCCTGAGGCAAATCTGTTCCTACAACACATTTCATTGCTCTAATGACCATTTTAAATGTGTATAAAGCATTCTCTATTTATACCACTCGAGTTAGTATTTGTGGTACAAAAAAGCTTAATTGGGACCTCCAATGCAATTAATTCATAGATATAATTCCAGTCAGAAAGGACTATAACACAGGACTGACAGGGAGTCCTGTGCGGCTGTGAATGATGAAAGAAGAATGCTACTTGTAATATGCTGACACTGTACAGAATTAGGCTTTGTGTTCCCAGTCATAAAATGTCTTTTGGGATGAAAGGCAGACATTTTGGGTTAGTTAGCTCCTATTTAATTATGTGGCTTCCAAAGTAAAAGGGTTTATTGAAAGGATTCAAAAAGGGAGAAGAATGGAAAGGACTCTCACACATATTTTTAGTTTTGACGAAGTTTTTCATTAAGCAAATACTCAGGAATCTCACCAGAATAAATTCTGACTAAAAACTAGAAATGCTTTCAGATTTTAAATAGTATTAGACAATGTTAGGGGGTCCAAAACTTTCCTTGGAAACCTCCGTCACTTGATATTTTCTTGCAATAACTTGATGAAATCCAAATAAACTGTTACATATCATTTAGGATTACATAGGATTTAGCCCATCTTTTATCTTTATTTTTAAGCCCAAAGCTTTTCATGTTGCATTTAATCTCATTATTTTTGTTCTGACTGTTATTTCCTTTATGAGCCACTTTGCCAGTGTCTTTACTGAATCCACTTTAATTGATTTTAGGTAATTTCTCCAATGTATGATGATTAAACTATTTTATTCTCATTGTCCCATGAATTTGCAATCCCTCCCTGCTTTTTATCATCTGAAAATGTGATTGGCATTTTCAGTATTGCATCTTTCAGTTCATTCATGAGATCATTCAGCACATATGGCACATGGAGTGCCTTGATGAAAAATAGACAATAAGATTTAGACACTCTGGAACAGAATTTGTCATCAAGATATAAAGTTAGAAAGGCAGAAAATTGGTCTTATTTCCGAAGAATTTTCCTGAAACCCTAGGCAAGATTCATTAGGGGTACAATAAGAGACTCACGTAAATTCCTTCTTGCTTATAATCCATTTGGTTCTTGACAGAAATTCATATCAGAATCTGGATCCAAATTTCATATTGGAATGATATCAGATGTTCACATAGATTATGTTAATTGGTTCTAATGAAGTAGAACAGATTAAAACTGTGATAACAACAGAGTAAACAAAATAATGCACACAGAGCTTCAGCTACGTAGGCAAAGGGAAGAACTATCTGAAACCATAACTTATCAATACACCTACCAATTTAAAAAATAAAATAAAATAAATAAAATCCATAGAAATTAAAATAAATAGCTAAATATGTTGATCCTTTTTCTCTGTATAGCTATGATTTCCAGATAAACCATTAAATGCAGAGAAATGTTAATATTTTTTAAATGCGATCAAATTGTCCAGTGATTGCTATCATGAGAGGAAATTGATGTTATAAGTAATGAACAGTTAAAAAAAGATTTTTTTTTTTATTATTTTCTTTTTTAGCTCATATCTAACATTGTGGAATAAAAACAAAGTACCTCGTGGCATTTTCTTTTAATTAAATTCTCTACCAAGGCACAGGCTCTTAGAGATTAGTACTGCAGTATTTGGTAGCTGTTGGCTATGAGATTTAAGTTTCACTCAACATAGTGCAGTCTGGATCTAGCACAGTCAGCATACATTTGTTAACCACAAGTTTAGATGTATGTTGTTAGATATAAACAGGTATGCAGCAAAGCAACATAGTTAATCCAAAGCCAAGGAAGCACATATTTACTTGTTTTGTACTAGACAAAACATTAAACAAAGTATTAAATTGTATGGATTATGCTGCAACTGTTGGGCAAAGTAAAACAGACAATAGGGTGTGGTTTGTTCCCTAGTACTGCTGAGGATGAGCTTCTCCTCTAGGAGCATACCACGATTTTCTCCAATCCTAAACTTTTTCAGCTATTCTTCTTTGAGTTATAACAAGAATATTGGAACTACACCTAGAAAATACTTTGTTTCATTAAATTTCTCTAAAGCCTGGTAATATTGTGGTTGACTGTCACTAATAAGAGGTGAAAAAGACCATTAGAAGATGTCTGCATAATCTTTAGAGCAGTCTTGATCGCTTAGCCTCAAGCATAAGGCTTATAGGCATAGCCTCAGATCCAGCTGCAGAGCTGTAAGAAAAAGATCATGATAGGCACTGTTGAAATAAGAATTTATATTGTACTGACAATAGCTGTGAATGAAAATGAATATAACACACAGGGCCAATCAGGCAGTGTTGTCAGGCCTGCCAGTCCCAGTGACCCCTCAGATATGGACTAACAATATTCTGATGTTTATGGCTTATGCTTCAGTTCTGTGTGCATAACTCTGCTGCTTTCTGCTTAAGAGCTCTGTAGCTACAACACTTTGAGCCTCCAAATGTTTCTGCCTGGATTATGGATTTGAGGAGCACTAGAACTGAGAACATAAATTGAGCTTGGTGAGACCAAAGGTTCCCTTGACACACCAGCTCATCTCCCACAGCAATCAGCAGTAATGGTCTGGAAAAAGGTATAAGGGCAGAGCAAGCCCATAGTGGTACTTCCCTGTGGTGGCCATATAGCTCTTTGTCATACCACCACTGCAGAAGAACTGTGCAGTTTCCCTGTAATCTGTCTAGGAAGGAGAATTACCTCCATTCTTTTCAGTACCCATGTAAATGACAGTCCTTCATTTCTGGATTCATTCCTGTGAGAGCTTTCCTTGAAACATTTAGCTTTGAATAGCCTGTGGCAACTGATAGAATCTTCTGTGGACTCAGATGTTTACACAAGAACAATCTTTTTCAATGAAATTTTCCAAATGTAGAGGATGACTTCATTCACAGATATCTATCTTTTTAAGAACACACATAGAAATTTAACTACTGTTTTAGGGCACGTAATACTGTATTTTTGAGGCTAATATGGACATATATTTCTGAAATAGTGATGCAGTGCTTTGCTGCCAAATTTATTTTTTTTTCTTATCTTATAAGAAAATTATTTTACATAGGAATATGTTGTGTCCATATATATTTATAGTTTGATAAGATAGAAACAGAAATCCCAGTCCTCGAGTGCTGTTAAAGGACAGGTTCCCTCAGTTACTGTACAGTAAACAGTTAGCTACTCCAGAATGTACATAGACCAGCTCATGTATAAATGAGACTAAATTGTTCTAGTTCTATGAATCTTGTTCAGAATGACCTATTTTTTAAAGCTCACCGGAATACTCTAAGATCTGAGTTTACTTGTGCATTTAAATAGAGCAGAGTGACTCTACCATGGCCTCAGATTTTGAAAAGGTTTTTGATAACTTTCTGTTTCTCAGACAATCTCCACAGAGATATTGTGTGATATTTTACAGTGATTCAATTAGTCAGTCTCTGTGTTTTTATTCTTTCTTTATTGCAAACCAGGATTATGAATTCAAATATTTTGAAAAGTGTCTTTAAGATATAATTTGGATAAATAAAAGTCATAACCCTGCTTTTGTTCTGTATGAATACCCAGAGACCCTGTATAGCTTCTTAGAGAAGTCATTAGTTTGTTAAATGTCTTTGCATGTTGGAAATACAGATAATTATTAGTGCACTTGTTAGATTAGTGCAAAAATACAATTGATTTTATGCATCATTTAAAAGTCGCTGCTGTGGAGCAGCATAATGAAAAGAAAAAGAAGACTAGGTGAGCGGTGTTTAGCAGCAAGTAAGAAAGTAGCAAATAAAGAAGTAGCAAGTAAAGAAGAAAGTAAGAAGTGGGTAATAGCTTGTATATCCAAACAGTCTGAATACCCAAACCATCTAGTAATATCTTCATCCTACAAAGCAGAAGTGATACAAAATGAAGACTATAGGATTCACAACCAATTTAGAAGTTATATCTGAATTACTTATCAGGCAAGATTAACAAAAACATTCAGAACATCAAAATTTTTAAATCTATTGTTTGTTGCTATAGACCTTCTGTGTGCATATGTGTATATTATATATAGGTATAAATAAAGGAATAAATGTTATAAAAGTCACAGAATGTATAACCAAGAGCATACTGAAATTTCTTTTTTACTATTTATTTTTTAATCTAATATTTTAAAAGGGCAGCATGTTCTTCTAACTCTAAGAGATACAGTCAAGATGTCTACTTTTAGTTTTGCAGAAAAAAATCTTTGTATTATTTAATATTTAGTTAATTTGTACTCCAAGATCTTTCCTGGAATTACCCTTTTTGAAATCACATTAGAAATGTTAATCCATAAAGAAGAATGTTAATACAAAAGAATGCTAAAGATAACCATTAGTCAGTACCAAAATATAAGTAAAGCATTTGACTCCCAAAAGGAAGATATATGTGATCACTTTTATTTCATTTATTTTAAAATTGTTTGGCCAGCTGAACTGTAAGCTGCTTAACTCTGTATAAACAGAAGATGAGTTAATACACACTACAGGATTCACAACCTCATTAAAAGTGATTTTCTAATTAAATGCCAAAGTGTGTTATAATTTGCAAGTTAGCATTTTTTTTTTTTATATCTACATAGTGTATATATATACTTTATGTCAAAATAGTACATACAATGAATAATTTTGTTAGAAGTGCTGTGAATTTAAATTCCTATTGAAATAAAACGTCTCTCAAGGAATCAAACTGTATTCCATGCAAATTACTGCAAAACCCCCCTCAAAGTTCCATTTGAGAGACATCTGAAATTATCACCAGTGATTATATACATTGTAGTCACTACCATCATGCAAAAAAAGGGGCTTGTGTTTTCTATTAGAAACTCATTCATTCAGTGTGTTTGCACGACTGGTAGATAAGCTCTGTGTATGTGTATGCCTGCTTGTGCTTAAGTATCTTGCAGCCTGAACTTTTACAACAGAAATTATAGAATTTTTTAAGAAGTAGCAACACACAAAAAAAATGGTAAGAAGGGTCACAACACTCTTTATGAACAAATAAGGGGCAAATTACTAAAAAGCATGCAGTAATACAGATAGTGATAGCTGTCTCTCAGGAAAGACACTAAAAAGACATATTCCTTTTGAAGTGGCTAATATATGTAGTATTTCATTAAAAGAACACTAAAACAATTTTTTTCTGAAAATTGAGAGTTCAGTTTTCACCACTTCATTTTTAATCAGAAAAAAATTTACAGCTATAGAGCAATTTGATCCTCAGTGATCCATTTCCTCTGTCTCTCTAGAGCATGTGCTTCTGGAAAGGAAAACAAGTATGGTATCATATGAAAACACACCTGCCCCATGGAGATATGGGACATCCCTATCATATCTTTGTGTCATTTCTCCTTCTTAGAAACCAGAAACATACAAGTACTCAAGAAAACTTGGAAGGAGAAATCCTGAACATATCTAGCTGGGGGTCTAGGCAGAAAATCTATTTCTTAATTTTAAAATCTGCTTCTATATGCATCTACACCTATCTTACCATCCACAAAAGTATGAAGTAACCAGAAATTTTCAAGCAGGAGAAAAATTTTTAAAATGAGGAAACACAGCAAAGGAATTTATATTCATAACAGATTTATATTCTTTTTGTCATGTCACATTCAGGCAACACAGATGGCTTCATCCCTTTAATTTAACAGTGTAGTTTTTCATTGTATTTTCCCTCAGACTTACTAAACTAAACCAAAATGCAATTACATGGGTTTGGTTTTTTTTTTTTCTGTTGGCACAAATCACCTGATTTTAACTGCCTTGAAGTGAATGTGAAGAAATCGTAACTGGTGGAGCTGGATCAAAACTTAGGACCATACTACTGTAACATGCACAACACTGAATTATTCTACCAATTAATGTTGTGACTGGCTACTAGGATGATATCATCCTCAGTTAGCCTGCCTTGTTCTTACAAAGGACCTGGAGTCAGGTGGTCAATAGACAGCATGGTGATGCATGGTGGTAGCCACTGCTGTTTCTTTCCTCTAGTGAATGACAATTGTTTGAACACTAACAGTGTTATAGCAAAAAGATGATGTAAGGCAAGAGCATATTAAATAAATGTGTGAAGACAGTTCTGTGTTCCTAACATTTAATTTTTATAAGCCTCCACCCTTACCTTCAAATGCTTATATTCTCACTTCTAAAAGTTTTTGTTCTCATTTAGGAACACATATTTAAACAAAACAAAACAGAACTCATAGTGATATAATTGACTGGCAGCAGAACATGAAGAACCTCATCCAAGACTAATGTGGGCTTGAACTGTGCATGCTCATGGAGGTTCTGGAACAGCTCGTTTCAGTGATTGCAGGACTGTGTGGATTTGCATGTCTCACTAGGAAAAATGCCTTTAATACCACTTTTTTCTTCTCTTGTCCCTTTTTTCAGAATCACACATTTCAGCATAGCCATATGTTACTTAAATACACTAAATCCTCCTCATTCAGGGGTTTGTGTGTTCTGGGTACTTCAGACTCCTCAGTCACTGTGAAAGCCAAGGCACCCACACCAGAGATCAAAGAGAAGGGAGCTTTAAATTGCACTGTACAGCCCAGATCTATCATAAAGCTTTCACAGTTGCCAGGCCATTAATTTGGTGTGGACAAGTGGGATATTAATATACCACACTTGCTCTGTTTAACTATAAAACCATTAGCTGAGACACAGTGTCCTAACAAGCTAATAAAAATAAAATGTTTGCAGTCTATCAGTAAAAGACAAGGTCAGTTGCATGTGTCTCCTCTGTTTTCCAGAAGATCATGATATGCAATAAATTTGTAAGACTTCACACATATCCACACAAGCATCCTCTGAGGAGTTCAGCTATCCAATGTCAAAGCCATGTTGCATCTTTATTATATACTTTGTCTGCCAAATTAGGGTAATTTCAAAGGAGAAGACATTTATACTCTTGATTTGTTCATTATTTCTCCCCAATAGTGCAACCTTATATCATTTGTGGAGACATTAACATCAATTAAGTTTGTAAAGAAAACTTAGGTAATACAAAACATTATCATGTTATGAAATACTAGTGAAAAGAAAAAACTTTGTTATAAGAACGGGAGGTTGCTTGATAACATTTAAAAGCAGTGAGTTGAGGCAGGGTTCAGACTCAGGCAGGAAACCTTCCCATGCTTTGATTCCCAAATCTTTGCAAAACTGAGAAAGATTCAGAGGTAGAAGAACATAGACACTTAGAAAAGTTAAGTTAAAGAGGAGGATTATAAACTCCCAAGCTCACAACATTAGTCATTATGGGTTGTGAGTTAGTTTCCCCATAGACAGGCTGTCCTTTCATCATAGAGACCATGTTAACCTGCTCTTGGATATCTGCTACTGGCTAGTGTTAGAGATGAGGCAGACCATTGTAAGCCCCTCAGGCATGACCCAGTGTCCCAGTGTTGATGATGGATCCCTGATGGACATACTGTTATTGCTCAACAGTCATTATGGCCCTACTATCACTTTGTTCTGACAGGATCCCACACTAAGAATCTTCAGCCACAAGCAAAGCAGTCATCCATCTCCTCAGTACCTCTGCTGTGGCAGGGAAAACTTATAATGCACACAAGGATGAAACAAACCAAACCAAACCAAACAAACAAAACAAAACAACACACACACAAAAACCAAACCAACCAGACAAACAAAACCAAACAAAAAAAACAACCAAACAAACCAAGAAGGAAAAGGGAGTAAATCAGAACAAGATGTCAAACTGCAGGAGAAGGAATTGTACATAACTCAATCATCCTTGAATAATTTCTATTTTTTCTTCCTTCCCTCCAGCTCACCAGACCTCATAACCATAACAATTACTGGTTTGTATCTTATTCTATTATTATTCTCATGTGGTGCTCCAGTGTACTAGTTCTTTACAAGCTTTCTAAAGTTTTTACCTTTGCTTAACTTCATGTGAATGAAGATTCAGTCTCTTTAGTGGTACAAACACATGGGAATTCCATCACAGACCAGGGTGAATTGCAGTTCATATTTTTGACTGCAGAAACTCTATTGATATGAATTAAGTTGTTTTTTGGTTTGGTTTTTTTTTTTTTTTACTCACTAATCTGTCACAATCCATTTGCTTTATATATTTTATTTTTTTTCAAATACACTGTGAAGACAAATTTCAGGCTTTGTTCTTAAAGCAGTCACAGTGGATATTTGTTATTCATAATTAAAGACTGACAATTACATACCTAAATGGAATGACATTATTTCTGCTTCCAGCTTGGAGGACTGAATCATAATAACTGGAAGCAATTCCCTTTTTGGGTCCAAGTAATTTCCATACAAGCATGCTTAACAGTACGATGACTATTTTGTGTTAATAATAAAATCAATGTTTTCTAACCTAACCATGAGTGCACCTCACAACATTATTCATGTCAGCATGCTCAGCCTGTTTGTTCACAGTAAGCTTTCCCGTGACTATTAGCACTCCTGCAGAAAGAAGCTGTAAACACTGGAGAAGGACTTGTGGCTTCTTGGCAAAATATTTGTTCTTGCTGGGAAAACAGTGCTGCATCATTTGCACAAGAGAAGCTGGATGCAAAGAGATTTTCTTTCAGGAGAGCAGGCAGAGGCCTCTGCCACCCCTTCCGCAGCCTCAGAATGGAGTCAACTGCTGAGTTGATTGTGCACAGGGACTGGGATGGGAAGCAGAGGGTGACAGGGTCTTGGGAATGGCTCCAAACAATGTTTTCCCTTCCCTGGGCAGTCACAGCTTGTGGATTTGCCAGACTGACTACCAGAACTCCTGGCAAAATTTCTAACACTGGAGCCATTTTCATGGAGTCATAGGACCATAAACACAGTTATTATCTAGTCAGTCCATGAGAGCCCTTTATATAATATTACTGCATTTTGTCTATGGTGTCAGGGCCTCACTGGCCCTCACAGTCTCTCTCCACCTTCTCAGAGCCCAGAACCCCACCTCAGCCCTCTAGGGCCATCAGTCCCCACCCCAACAATGTCAGACTTTTGTGTGATCATCTAAAACTCTTATTTGAGGAAGAGCAATAAGCTAAGATCACTCTTGGAGCTGAAAACTGTTTGCTTTCACCTATTTAATCTCATGCTTTCAGATTGTCTCTCAATAGAAATGGAGTTAATAAGAAAATGTGATCTTTCGAAAGGCATACTTTGTTATGGAAACCTGTGTACTTCTTTTCTGAGATATTCTTATATCATACTTACAAAACCTTAGTTCATAGTACAGTGTCTTGTAATACATTTTTTTCATTAATATCCACAGGATTCCTGTGAAAGAGTCAGGGAAGGGTGATAAATACTATTATCTTCCTTTTACAGGGGGGGACATGAAGATCAAAAGGTAAAATAATTTGTTCCTGGTTCTATAGTGAGTTGGTGCTAAAGCTAGGATTTAGAACTTGGAGTTTTATAACACCAAGGTCCTTTCTTCATCTCCATTGCTTCCCAGGGCCTCTCCCAAATATACAATAAGTGTGGCAACAAGAGTGCACATGAAATATTTTGTTCCCTCAACTCCATGCAACTCAACTGCTAACATGTAGAAATTACATACACTCACTGAAGACAATATACTCGTCAGCTGTGAATTTGAGTGATCTAATCATAAAATTTGAAGTTATTTGATTATTTCTCTAAAACCAATGAAACATGTTTTGCTTAACCATGTTTGAGGATAGATCAAAAATGGCTAAGAGATTTTTGACAGAATTCTCCAATGCAATTATGTCATAGACAGGAATAAAACTGAACCAATGTCAGACCTAAAGAGAATTATTCTGAGTTAACTGAAAAATGAAACTTGGGATGGAAAGTAGAACTATAATGTTATAATAGGTTGTTAAATGCTGCTTAATTACTGCCTCTTTAATGATATGATACAGCAACATAGCATAAGACTTTATATGTGTGTTGTAAAAATCATTTTATCATTTGGCAGTCATAGAGATTAATGAACTTTTCAGTACGATATGTGCCTGTCTATCATATCAGAAAAAAAAGTGAAAGAGGATATAAGACAGTGACACAGTAGGCAAGAGGAGCTGCTGTGTGTTTCTGGTGGGAAATCTACAGCATCCAGAGGCCCTCCAGTTATAGGTCAGTTTCTCCACAGACACCATCAGAGACTAAGATGATACAGCAGAGAGTGCAAAGCAGAAAGCACAAGGGTTGTTTCCAATGTTCTTTTTTGGTTCTGATTTCAGTCCCATAACACCTTCTTTTTATCTTTACAGTGCTACATACTTTATCCATAACATTTCATATTGCAACCCCATTGACTGTATTGTATTTTTGCCTTGACCTAAATGATCACTCCTTCTCCTTTATTTATCATTAATACTGTTTTTTCCTTTTTCTTTGTAGAAAGAGAAATATGGCTGTATATGCATCTTAGCATTTTTTCTATGCTGATCAGGTGCTAGCACTGCTCTCATCAATAGAGTACTTGAACTTCTTCCAGAAGTGCCCCCTGCCCTTCTTCTGAGTCACTCAATAGTCATTAATGTTTAATGAATAGACAAATGAGTGAGAGATAAAAGACAGAGAAGCATATGCAGCAGATTTTGCTCTGCAAAGAAATCTGTTGACCCTTACTGTGTGTTTGGGTTTTTTTTTCACATTGCAATGAGGAAACCCATTAAATCCTACTTAATACAAGTGATGATGACATAGGATAAAGCAAAACAAAACCAAAAAATTATACAGAATTGCCTAAAAGTATTTTCTCCCAAACGTATCATCATTTAGGCACTAAAGTTTTCTCTAAAGAAGATTAAACTTACAAAAAGTTCCTTTTCAACATGATATATAGTACAACAGACAAAATTTTAGGTAAATACCTTTTTTTAGGCTTCCCCCAGCATGGCCAGAACAGATTGCCTTAGGACTTTCATAATGACTTTCAGGTTGCCCTTTCTTTCCAGGAAAACCTTTAAAATTTATAGAAAAAAAAAAATCATTTGTACATTCTGCAAGCTGAGGAAAGAATTCCTACTTGGTGTGATTTGCTATAATGATAAATTTATCAGAAGCTGTTCATTTTATCTGCTGCAGAACTGCTCTTTGATGGCATTAATCTGTAATAATGATTACAGGAAAGCAATTCAAAACTGTTCAAAGGGAAAGGTGACATGATGCTTTCCAACACTTTTCTAAATGCTGCCTCAGATTCTTCAATAAATTACAGATGTAGAGCAGGAAAGGATGTGCCATATGCAGCTGAATAACTTGGGGAATCTGGAAACATGGAGCAATAAGAGCAATATTTAGACTACATCTGTAATAAAGTATGTGCTGCAGATTCCAGGTAGACCTTTTACAGTGAAAGTCATCAGAGTCAAAAGTTTTGGGACTGTTCAATATTATATGTTTTCCATTAACTGTCTGTGAAGATGAACCACAAATTAACAGTAAATTAATGCCTCATAATATTTCAAGTGAAGTGGATTCATGATACCTTTCCACATGTCCTTCTCAAAATAAGAAGAAATTCTATGACTAGTTGTAAAAGACCTCTGGAGCTCATCTAGTAAGACCTGTCAAGACACCAAGAGACATAGGCTTTGTCTGTCTGGATATGAAAACACCCATGGATGGTCTGACTGCCTTGGTGACCTGGCCCAAAGCTAGAATTCATATTTACAAGAAACCTTTTCTTTCTGTCCAGACTGAGTCTTCCAATCTGCAACCCGTGGTCATTGTCTTTGCTTTACTTTTTTATCTTTATTAAATTTCTGTTCAAGTTATTAGAAATCAATGCAGTATTGCTCCCTGTCTCCCACCTCCACCTTGTTAAGGACGATTCCTAAATTTTGTGGTATCATAGGATTAGTCACAAGATTATCAGACACTCATTTATTTGCCATTTCATGGTCTACTTAAGGTGCAGCATTCTAGATATTACCACATGATATTACCATTGTGAAATTTAGGATTGGTGTAAATGAGAAGATTCTTTTCACAGCTTAAGGGGAGTCAAAAAGCCAACTGTCATGTCTACAAAGGTAGTTGAGAGGTACTGAAGGTCTGCCCTGAGACACTTCAGTGCCTTGTCTGCACCTATACCACCAGCCCTTAAAACAGCTCTAGAAGAACCTGCTCATGTCCATGCTTTTTCTAGTGGTGGGGGAGGCCATGATCCCATAGACTGCCCAGGTCATGACTCAGCAAGGCTATAAACTCACACTCCATCAGAGTCCCATGAACTGCACCTACCCACCCCACAGCAATGGTCATAATTGCCTTACCATCTGGTCCTGAGCATCCAAGATTTCATCTCATAGCCTGAATATATGCTGACCAGTTACATGTAGCCAGGCAGAAGATTCAGCTGCAATGTACACATATGCTGAAAGCCCAAAGCCTAATATTGAGCCTGGAAGTGATACTTCCACCAATACTGGCACTACCTGAAGTTATGTTTCCTGATGTCCCACTGCAGGTATTGCTGTGCCCTATGATCTGCCCAGCTCTACAATGAGCTCCAGCCATGCTCATGGAAAACTGGTAGCCAGACCTCCAGCTTAAACCATCTTTGGTCCTTGGCTAACAGCTTGTATTGCCTTACAGGCCTATGGTTGTATAGAAAGCTGAAGGGTAGGAAACGGTTATATGTACCCATCTCAAGTCCTTGGTCTGCTCTTCTTTTCTATGGGGCTTGGGAGGATGGGAGTTAGAAATGAAGGGCCTAACCCTGTTGACAATGTCTATCACCTGCTGAAGGAAATTTGTTTCTCTTATTAACACAATTCATGCCAAAACTATTCTGGCCTTTTCCCCAGAAAAAGGCCACATGAAGGAGGATCCTTTTCCACACTCACAACAAGGATAGTACTCTCACAGCCACAGTTCTATAAAAATGTCCTTTACATAGAGGAATTTATTTTCTGGGCCACTGTAGCACACTCTGCAACAGTCAGTTAACCCCTGTACAAAAATCAGATCAAAACCATCTGCTCACTGGGCCAGGAACACCAAAAAAACCCATTGCAGCTGTGTTTCTTAAAATGAAACCTCAGACTAACATTCTTCTGTGGCATCTGTATCTGGCCCTGTGAAAGCAGAGCTTCACAATGCTCTAAAGAGTCTGGTTTGGGTCAAGTAGGAAATCAGGATTTATCTTTCAGATATTCATTAAACTGTTAAAAAAAAAATTAATCCAGAGAAAACCATGCCATACAATTAATGTTTTCATTCACATAAATGATAGAGACTGTAGGATTGATCTCAACATTTTTCAACCAACTTCCCTCTGTGTCCTGATCCTGTACTTGAAGACCAAATGTAGGCTGAGAATCATGCACTCCCAAATAAAGATCTGTAGAGAATAAAAAATGCAGCAGTCAATGTCCTGCTATGTAAGATCTCACGTGCTTTTTGCTTGAAATTACTGTCTTCTGTATTCCTCTCCTGACAAAGAGAAATTTTAGTCTTCTTTCTGTACAGGATGAAGAAAGTGAAAGGCAATGTGGATGAGACAGGGCTCCCTTTGCAGAAGGATGAAACAACTGTTAGGAATGTTCAGGCATCCCAGAGACAGGGAGATTTAATGCAAAGTTTGTAAAACAAATCCTTCAAATTTTTCTAACATGCACCTTCAGAATAAAGGGACAAAACTTCTTCTGGGGCAGAAGAAGGGTGAGGTTAGTAAAACTGTTGTGAAACTACAGTTTCTCTTTCTTAATATGTTTCTACCTTAGCAAAATGGTTCAGTTGGCCAACTTTCTCGGAAATCTTAGTCAAGGCATTGTCCAGCTCACTGCATATACAACAGAATAGTAATGGAGTTGTGGTGAATATTCTGCTAGAATTAAAAAGAGAGACATGTCTATTCACCTTGTGGTCATTACTCATCTGACTCCATCTGTTCCTACAAGAGAGTCCACCAGCCCAGAGACGTCTGACCAAGAACTCTCATGTGACAATCAAAACAGAGGTAGATATGTGAAGATGCATGTTGCTTTGCAAAATGTTGTTACCTTCTGTAGATGGATGCTGTATCTTCTCCGTCTGGATGCCTCTCCACTTGCAGTTCTCTCAGTAAGAAGGCTTCAATGACATTCTTAGGTGTGTATGGAGTGCTTTATCTTGTGGGTGCAGGGGTAGCTTTTCAGAGGCACCAGGCTGCTATTGTAGTATGTCGAAGCTTAGTAAAAATGATGCTGGATATATGTTGCCTTGAAAATGTCTTTGTGAAATATGCACTGGGTATGGTAGCTTCTTGGTACATGGCAGGAGGGTGTGTTGACAGGTATTATCTTGAATGTCCTTCTAAAATAAGTGCAGATAGACATGGCACCTTCCAGTACAAGTATACATGGAGCACCCTTGGAAGGGTGTGCATTCCCAAGTAAGCATTATCTCTATTTGGCTATGGGCAAGCATAGTGGGTACTGAGTGTGATAGTACAGATGTGACTGACATTTGCTTGTATGACACACCAGACAGATTTAACATCATCTTACTCCAGAAAGTGTTCTTGGAGTTCAGCATTGCAAGTAGCAAGCACATTTGGCTTTGAGTATGCTCAGAGCATCCATATACAGACAGCAAATGAGAATGTGTCATTTGATTATTTCATTACTGAGTGTTCTCCTTTGTTTCAGTTTAAGTAGTCTGAAAAAAAAAAAAAATTGCAAGACCTTTGGAGTGGCACTGAACAAGCACAGTTAAAATGAATTCAAGGAGAGGAATATTTACCAGTGTTTATCAATGGTAAAAATCTTCACTGCTATAAACATCAGAGAAGAAGGCTTAATTAAATTCCAGATGTTTTTGAAAATCTTGTCCTAACTATTTTCCTTCAGTGCATAAGAAAATATACTCTTCCAATAACTACAGCACCCAAGATGGGATTGTAAAGCAGCGAAGAACTGGGGAAAAAAAATAAATAGAGTTTTCCTAATTAAAACACAGAAAACCAGAAGGTAAAATACCCACTTGTATACAACAGAGTTACAAGCTGTTTCCAGTAATGACAAGAATGGAAAATGTGAATCCTATGTTCAGAGATTAGAATAATTTTGCTAGGAAAAATATTCTTAAAAACAGTGGCAAAAGGAAACTTTAGTTCTTTTCATTTTTTCCTAATTGATGTTGAGTATTTACAGTACTTGGAGAACAACATGTCCATTTTGCTACACAGCTACCTTCGAGCACACCATAAAACTGCAGAAAGAAGGAAATGTGCATTTGGAGGATGTGTGTGTTGATTGCAGCCAGTGTTTAAAATATAGAACAATTACAGTCACTCTATCACAGTTTGACAATGCACATTTCTCCACTGAGCTAAAACTAGTGATAATCTCTAGCTCTTCTGAAGTATTTCTCATCAGAAGATCTCAAAGTATCATTGATAGCAGTTATTACAGCTCAGCCACAGGCACCCCTGACAGCACCTCTCTGACTGTCTATACTACCCTGGCTTAGAAGATGTGCTGGACACTGTGCAGCACTACATGCAGCTGTTACTCACAACCCTGGCAAAACACACTTCAAGACACCCAAGGGAACTAAAACATGTCCTGTAGAAAATAGTGTCAAAATGTCATCAGGCCCACATCGCTGCATGTTTTTATCACATTGCAGGCACACCAGGACGGGAGATCTCCCTTACTCAGGGGTACAAACAGTGATAATGTTATGCCAGTTCTAAGTCCACATTATGCTGCTATCCTATAAAGGAGAGGCAGATGCAATGCTTAGATAATCAGCAATAGATCCATGTAGCTGCAGAAATTTGATATGACTGTAGTATACTACAGGGACAAATGAGAAATTGAAAATGGAAGGCATTATGAGATTTTTTTTTTTTATGAGTAAAGCCCACAGGATAGGGTCAGAAAGGAGTACTATTTTCTTTCTCTCAGTCTTTGATTTTGTCAGACACGTTTGTGCTAAAAGAACACATTTCTTCCTGCTTTGAAGGAATAGGCCAGGTCATAGCAGGTCTTCCTCTTCTTTGTCTTAGTGACCACAGCCAGGAAAAAGCTTCTATGCATATTATGGGCTGCAACCATGAGGGAATTGGATGATGTTCCTCTACCACCCTCCATCATTTTTGAAAGCTCATGGAGAACAGGTTAGGTGCTTAAGGACTGGAGGAAAGCCAATGTCACTTCAGTCTTCAGAAAGGGCAAGAAGGAAGACCCTGGAGATTACAGACCAGTCAGCCTCACCTCTATCCCTGGAAATGTGACGGAGCAGCTCCTTCTGGAGATCATAAGTACTTGGAAGAAAACAAAGTTATCAAGAGTAACCATCATGCATTTAATGAAGAGAAGTCATGTCTGACGAATCAGATAGCCTTCTAGGATGGTATAACTGAATGGGTAGATGCAGAGAGAGCAGTGGATGTTGTCTGCCTTGACTTCAGCAAAGCTTTTGACATTGTCTCCCATAACATCCTCATAGGTAGGCTCAGGAAGTGTGGGTTAGAAGAACAGATAGTGAGATGGATTAAGAACTGGATGAACAATAGAGCTCAGAGGGTTGTGATCAGTCCTACAGAGTCCACCTGGCAACCTGTTAAGTAGTGGTGTTCCCCAGGGGTCAGTTCTGGGTCCAGTCTTATTCAATATCTTCACCAATAACCTGGATGAAGGGATAGAGTGTACCTTCAGCAAGTTTGCTGATAATACGAAACTGGGAGTAGTGTTTGATACACTGGAGCGCTATGCTGCCATCCAGTGAGATACGGACAGACTGGAGAGCAGGGCAAAGGCAAGCCTAATGAAGTTCATCAAGGATAAGTGTAGAGTCCTACACCTGGGGTGGAACAATACCATGTACTTGTACAGGTTAGGGGTAGACCCACTGGAAAGCAGCCTCATGGAAAGGGACTTTGGTGTCCTGTTATCCATGGAACAGCAATGTGCCCTTGTGGCCAGGAAGGCCACATCCAGTCTTTCCTTAAATACCTCCAGGGACAGTGATTCCACCACTTCCCTGGGCAGTCCATTCCAATGTCTGATCAACCCCTCCATGAGGGAGTGCTTCCTAATATCCAACCTAAACCTCCCCTGGTGAAGCTTCAGGCCATGCCCTCTCATCCTGTCACTAGTTGCCTGGAAGAACCATTCTATGGTTATATGTTTCTATGATATCTAACTTTAAAAGAAACCAAGATTACAATCTCATTATGGTAGACCAAGGCATGGGCTGCAATACTGAAGCATGACCATTCATGCTGCATAACTGCTCACGTGGTCCATCCAATCTGGGTCCTGCCAGTCCTCCAGGCAGAACCCAGGAATCATCCAAGCAGTTGCATGTGATAGGACCATTCCCAGTGGGCTGAACAATGAAGATTTTTGAGTGTTTTAAGAGAGAAGATTATATAGGTTCTGTAGATGGGAGCTGTGGCAGATAGTGTACCCTATATGACAGAGAACAGGTCTATTTTATCTGTAGTAACAAACATAGCCTGAAAGCCTGAAATTACCATATTAAACAGGTGACCTATCTCTCAGAAGAGACCTGTTGCACAAGTAGTCTATGTATGTAAACATTTTCCCTGGTTTTCTATACTCGCAATGGTAAAGAAATAAAGGGAACAATTGTTGGCTAGATTGCAGGTCTACCTCCCTACCATTGACTGAACTAACTGAAAACAAAAAGCTATGTCTAAGTTACAGGCATATGGATATGTATTATTCCTGTATATACAGGCATACAGGAATGTATTACTGTACAGTGACTTGAAACTCGGTGACTAGATGCTATTATGATTTCAAGCTGACAGTATCTTGGAATAGAAATTAGTTTTAATAGCAAAAGAATCACAAAGAAGGCTCCCAGAATGTGGGACTCCACAACTGTGTCATTCATGGATGTGGTAAAGTCCACATTCCTCACTGGCACATTCACAGATGTACTTCTGATTTTGTGTGTTCATACAGAAAAGATAAGAAACGGTCAGAGAAGGTTCATCTCTAGAAAACCATTAAAAAGATAGAGAAAAGCCAGTAAACACAACCAACAAAACTTCAGGAATGCTTGCATATCTGTTTTGCCAATAATATTAAATATACAAATAATAACTGATGCTAGTAAATGGTACAAAATGGAATTATATTTATTCCTTTCTATATTTACTTCCATCTGATCTTTATGACACAGGACATAAAATTTCCTCAAGTAGTTCTTCCACTGAGTTCATATACTTCGGGTGAACAAAAGAAGAGTTTTTTCTGAGAACACATCCTATCTTGATTTAAGGGCATGAGGGACTGAGATCACGTCTCACTTAACCTTCTCTGTATTAAGCTAGACACAGAACTTCTTCAGCATTCAGATGGAAGATACATCTTCCAGATACGGAAGATACCTATAAAATACTCTCCTGTATTGTATTTCTATACACTCCTGTTTACTAAATTATTTTCCAAAGTATAGACTCTGTAGGGTACACAGTATGTCACAGACTGTAATGGTCTATTTATTGTAATAATTGTAGCTTTCAGTTCTACACACAGTCCCCTCTTACAGACACCTTTTCTTCTCTGAACCACCATGAATCCGTGTTCAGCTAAAGCCCCCTACAACCATCAGGTTCTTTTCTAACTCTACCTTTCCAAAATACTGTATTGCTACCTGTAAATTATTGACTATATAACTGTAGGAATATATGTTAGTTTCCACTGTTTATCACTAAAATGTCCAGCTTGCTCTGTAGAACTGGCCTGTTATTCACAAGTTTTGTGCTTCAAGCAAGAGTTTTCAGACTTTCCCTCCCACC
>JANIJG010006378.1:105764-117024 GCA_024611175.1 Megaceryle torquata | reverse complement strand
ATCATAAAAAATAAAATTAAAAAATTTTAAAAAAAAAAAGAGGGGGGTGACACAGGAGAAATATAATTGCTTTCTATATATATTTTTAAATTATTATTATTAATGCAGAAGGAAAGATTTTGTTTTGAGGACTGCGTACAAAAGGCTATTTTGGTAACTTTTAAATCATCTATTCATCAGCTCTCATAATTAGCTTTTTCTTTGCTATTCTTTATATTATTACTAGGGATTGACATACTTTCATCAACTTCTTATTAGATTCCATCTCTTCTGCTTCATATAAATGCTATTCCAATCCAGGTTTAATAATTAAGCTGCTGGTCACATTGCAAACTTTCCAACCCATGGATTTGTGACAGTTACAAGATCAAAAAAACCCATATTTAAAATGTAATTACAAGTATAATTTATGTAATTGCATTATCTTTACATATGGGATGACAAATAATGAGATGATAAAAGGAGAGGAAGGACTGCTTTAGGTGGCAAAATGGTGGTCAAGTGTGTGATGTCAAAGGAAGAAAATTAAAAGACAGTACAAATGGCAGATGACATGAAAGAAAGAATGGGGAGAGTTATAGAAAGTAAAACTATTACAGGGATGATGACGAGCAAATGTGGAGGGCAGTGAGTTTGCAGGGTGGGACTCAAGCTGCTGAGTGTAGTTTAGCAGCTGACAAAAAGGAATTAATAGATTAAATTAAATTATTAACTGGGGAAGTGGAGAAGGCAACAATGTCTGTTTAAAAGGAAAGAAATTAATTGGGTCATCTTCTAAGTCGGCTACCTAGAGGAACGAGAAAGCAAGTAGCAATTAACTGATTCATCATAAAAATAGTGGACAGCAGCATATCAGTGAAAGAGTTAGGCAAGTTACTTAATAAGCCAGGTATCAACGCGAAGAGGAATGACTGAGCAAATGGACAAATAAATATATCAGGCAGTAGACTAGCTGTGAGATATGATATAATTGTTGAGAATTAGCTATCAGAAACCAGGTATCTGAAAACAGTTTCACAAACATGCTGGGTAATCTCAGCAGGACAGCTGGGTGCACCCGCAGAGATGCTGCTGCCCTAGCTGGGCGCCTGGAGAGTGCTGCTCAGGGGCTGAGAACACAAGTGGGATGAGACAGTAGCAGGGGCTATTTGCTGGCTCATACAGGTCTTCTGGTTTGAGAGGAAGGAAAGGGCATGTAGTAGGGTGTTGAGGATCCGTGTATTCAACCACCACACAAAATTATCATTAATTATCACGGCTTGTTTATTGTATGTGTTCCATACCACTAGTATTCCTACAAAGCAGGCAAAACTTTTGTTCCTATGAAGCAAGCAAAGCAGCATTACTTACCCTAAGATACAGACCAGGCAGATGTATGGTCCCCAGGTGCAGGGGAGCTGGTCAGCACACATGCTTAGCGGGCGTCCCAACAGAGACAACACGATCTCGATGGCAGGATACGTGCAGCTCTGTACCCATCCTGTTAGCTCCCACATCAGACTCACAGCTCTCCTTTGATAAGAACAGAAACTTTCCTTTGCAGCTCTGTACCCATCCCATGAGTTCCCACAGCAGGCCTGCATGAATCACCCTATTGGCGACCATTGATCAAAGTATTATTGAACCACCCTTACAGAGCAGCAAAAGTGCTCAATAGGGGAACAGCCCTGCATTTTGGGGCTGTTAGTTTGCACGTGCCCGGTTTGATGCTTAAAGCTTGCTTTAAAGATATGTAACAATTCTGAGCCCTTACACTGCGGTGAAAGGATGACAAATGGGAAACAGATAAATCTTGCTTGCACAACCTTCTATGCTTATATACAAAGAAAGTGTCACACATTTGTTAGCCTCATATCCTGTGACATTGTATCAAGCAAAATGGAGAGCTATGATTCAAACTGCACTTCCTTTTTACCAGCTGTTCTTTATAGGCTTAGCAGAGAGGCTGAGCTCATTGCTGAACTATTTATGGCTTCTGCACTACTGGGTATCTACAAATACCATGAATCAGGATGCCTCTTTGGTGTGTGGGGAAGCAGAGAGGAGAAACAAAACTGCTGTTTGCCAAGCAAAGATAAAATAAATGAATATTTTAAGTAATTCCACACATAGGGACTATATAAGGCATCTTTTACAAAGATATATTATTAATTTCAGTTTTTAAATATCAAAAGGGTGCTTATTAACAAGGGGCTTTTAAAGGCAATTTTATAGTTTAATGTACTGGACCACATATTGCGGCCTTGCTTCTTTGCCTTTGGCAAAGATGGAAGTGTGAAGGAGAAGAGACAGTAAGTTTCTGTTGATAAATAGTTATTAGGAAAGCAGAGACCTGATGAAAGACATCTAGGATGTGCGGCTATTCCAAACAAAGATATGGAAACTAAAGGAAATGTCTGGAGAGAATGAAAGAAGGTAGCAAGACTAGTTTCTAAGAGATCTAGTATATGCATATATAACCGACATAAAACCACTCTCCTGTGATTATACTCCTTTATGCATAGATAAGACTACACCCCCTATTGGAATGAAATATCTGACAGATCCAATGGTCCAGTTTCTTTGACATTAATTTTAAAGCTGTGAAAGTCTTTTCATCATGTCTTGGAAAGGGATGAAGCAGAGAGAAGCTTTACATGTTCCTAGAAATTAGTGTCACACATTACTTATTTTCCATTTGGACAGACTGAATCTTCAAAGGCCTTGCAGACTGGACTTCTGTGCACTTGTTAGCAGAAATGACAAATGACAGATATCAGTGCTTGTTTTGCACGCTTGCATACTTAGGCACAAGTTCCTCTACCTTTGCACACACAAATTGGTACATGCTCAGAAACTGCAGTTTTTAGAAAGAAAGCTTTAGCCTTTTGAGTCTGATAAATTGACTCATAAATTCAATATTCAAAAGAAAGTTAAAAGAATGAATGGGTAATTAGGTGAATCTTCTTGGAATATTCTTTTACTCACTTTTGTTTTAACTACAGCTTAAAGTCAGTAGTTTCTTAGATTTTAGTAAGGCACTTCAAGAGTGAGGCAGTAGTCTTGGTATGGAAATCTATTACATATTCATTATTTTGCAAAAATAAATATCAAGTCCACTTATTTATATTTTCTAATGTCACCCCCCTTTTCTAAAAACTGAAAGGAGGCTGGTACTTCTCTTTTGCTTTGGAAACTGCTTTTTCAAACTGCTTCTAGAACTGCCATTAGCAGTCCAGAGAGGCCATTTACTCAAAATGCAATGGTGTAAGTTTACTAGTCTTATGAGGAGATTAAAATACAGCATATGCTTCCTTTGTTTTTTGGGGGGTTGTTTTTGAGCTTTGAGTTTAGGGCTTTTTTAAATTCTGAAATTTTAGAATTTCTTTATCCCATCTGCAGTGGGTAAGCACTTTCTCTTCCTTCACAGAATCAAAAAAGACTGCATGAATAACCATGGAGGAGAGAAGCCTGACACCTCCCTCTCTGTCTGACCACTAACAACAGGAGGCTCTGATCAAATAAGAATAGTAATTGGATGAGATGGTTTTGATGTCTTCAACAGCATTTGAAAAAAAATAAGTACAATGATTTAATGTAGAGTAACAATAAAATAAACACAATGATAAAAACTACGTTTAAACATAAAATTGTATACCCATAAAATTTGATATTGGCTACAATTTGCAGAACAGAGCATAGTGAAGTCAGACAGTAAAGAGTTTTAGTAGAGCTATGGGAGAGTGGCAATGTAATTCATAAGGATCTCATGAGCATGACTCACAAAGTCAAAAACTACATTTTCATTAATTTTTATAAATGACCGGATTCGTATTGTTTAAAGATGAAAAATAAAGCTTTCTGAAGTTATGCTGGTAAATGTAGATACATTTTGCAAATTACTAGCTAGCTGTACAATGTTCTCAAAAATATAAAAAACCCACTAAAGTGTAGGAAAGAACTAAAAATGGAAAACAGCTACAATAGGATCACAGTGCATTGCTCTTCATCATGACTGCAATCATGTGAAAACTATATTCACTTACTACTGTATTCCTTGTATGTAAATTCTTTGTTGTTGCAGCACGGTTGAGTTTTAGCTTGTTTCCTTTTAGTTTCACACAATAAAAATGGAGTTTTAAATTTATGTGCTTTTCTTCTATGAGGAAAATTTCTTATCAGAAAATAAGAATTTATATGCACTTACGTCTGTAATTTTTGAAATATATGTCTATGCAAACACATATACTTTAAGTCTCAAAACTTTTGAGATGTCTTCTCTCACTCTCTGATTTTCGGTTTCTGGCACTTCTGCTGTTTCAGTAAGGAAGGATAATCCAAAAGTAATTGTGTCTGGATATCCTGGAAGATCTCATCTCTATTCTGTCTCCACCTCCATCTCTCCCCACAATTTCAGGCAAGTCCATTGGCCTTTCTGGCTTTGCCTGTGCTGCTGATCTGAGTGATCCAGGCCTTTTCCAAAGACCAGACTCAACAGACTCCCAAGCCCATGCTGCAGACACAGGCACCTTAGTCAAATGTATTGTCCCTCACATGGTCTGGATGGAGAAAACCATCTTGAAGCTACCTTTACCACCCTGACACATTTTTACTTTCCAAAGCACAGTGTGAACACATGAAGCATGAAGAAAAGCCAGACTTTCATATAGAAAAAGATAGAAAATGATAGAAAGCAATAGCCATGGGTCTACATGTGTTTATCTGCACTGTAGCCTTTTTCTGCTATAATAGAGTCGATATAATTTCTCCACCTGGCACCATCCTGTGAGGGAACTTTCTTTCAATAGTGTGAGGAGCTCAGGCACTTCAGCAGTAAAGACTTTGTGTACCTAAGCTAAATAGTAGCTATGCTCTAACTTTTCAAGCTTACTTGCATATAAAAAGAGTGCTACTCCTTTCAGACTTTAAGCCTCAAAGCTATTGTGCCTGCACTTAGTTTCAATCACATTAAAAAAGCCTCTGAAAACACAAGGAAAGTTCTCAGTCAACACAGACTAAAGTTGAATGTGCTCCCAGCACATGAGCTCTCTGTTGACGCTATGGAGAATACATTGAATCTAGGCAGAGGACTAGCCCCGGCTGTTGGTAAAAAAAAAAACCTTGCAATGACATTTGATTTACATTTTCTTACCCCAAGTCCCTCTCTTTTATCTCATTTTTTTTCACTCCTCCTAACTAACCCCTAATCTTTCCCTCAAGGTTTTGACTGACAAAGCAACTTGAGTTTTCTTTTTTCTTCCCACACCTCATTGTTATTTTCACCTGCTGATTTATATAACTGCTACACAGATTGCTGCATTTGCTTTTCAGTGATGTAGTGTAATTTCTGAAGCAATGGGAGACCAAAAAGCTCAGTAAACTATGTTCATTTAAAAAACAAAAAAGCCCCTTCACTGTATATACTTAACATTGTTGAAAATAGAGTACTATACCACCCTACAATAGACAAAGCTAAATGTCGAATAATATCCCCCTCTCAGAAGAAGACCCATTAGTGAAATAAAACCCAAAGTCTTGAATGCACTATGGGGCAGTAGAAATTCCTAATGCTAATATGAAATATATGAAGTGTTGTAAAAGCAAAGCAGTAGGAGGCCTAGCAGGCAAAATGCAAGTGGTAAAGATAAATACTGAAATAGGTGCTGGAGTAACTGCAAGAAGAGCTTAAGGGACATAGATTTAAGTGGTAAATTAATATATACAGATTTCCCTACTTAAGGGAATGAGAATTCCCTTCCCAATGTTGGATGAAAATAGACCCTTTTGACTCATGGTGTTTTGTTAAGATCTTTTTTACCTTTGGAGAAATGAAAACAGAGAAATTTAAACCTAAAACATTGCTCAGTATAAGAGAATTGAGTTCTAGGTGAATGACTGGATGGATGGAAATAGATAATGTATTATTCAGCATATTATAAGCTTGATTTGGGCTAAAGAGGAAATACAAATTTTTTTGTTGTTGTTGTGCTGGATGGCTGATGTATTTGCTGAAACTGTTTCTGACTTAGAAATAAATCAAGTAAAACAATTTCACCATGGTAAATAACTGTACAAGTCTGATAAAAGTCTTCTATGCTGCCAGTATTTTAATTTATTAACTACTGTGATTATGATGACCAGAAAATGAGTGTGTGAAGTAGTTCAAGAACAAGAGGTAGAGAAAACGTGTTCAAGGAGATGGCTCATCAGAGCACTTTCCGTGAGGATGCTTTCAGATGCTGTGCTACCCTGCTTTTGCCAGGCTACGTAACCATAAATAGCAGTTCTAACAACAAAAATATTAACTGCATTTCCTGGTTTCTTTCTAAGAAAACATACAAGTTTCAGTAATAGTTTTGATGTGACTAAGAGAGAAGCCTAGCACAAAAACCAGGCTAGGTCTAGTCTTCAGCTACTCTGACACTTTGACAGAGGACAGAGCCTTCAGGGCATTTCTTCCCTGTTGCTTGAGCTCAGCTCTAACTCAGAGCAACTTTATATAAACTGGTTCCCACAAAGGGTATACCTTGTTTTTCTGAACTAACCTTACCCTGGTTAGCCTGACTGATAAGGGCAAAGTGATAAAGATCAGAAATCCTGCCTAGACCTCTGTGTGGACATTTGGGGTGGTGGCCATTGTTGACATTGGCTTCATGACAGTCACACCACTGGAGCAATACCTGAGCTAGTTTCAGGTTAAATGAACTGCATTTAGTATTTTGCACAACAGAGCAGTCAGAATATAAATACACACTAGGAAAAAACATACAAGTGTTCAAAAAAATGTTTTCTGATAGATTTTAATTAACTCCTGTTTACAGATGCCAGTTGTAACCCATACTGCCATTTTGGTTTTACTGATACACAGAGCACGGATTATTTATGTAAACTGTGGAAACCTTCAAACAGTCTTAAATCATGAATGCTTTTCATAATTCATATCTTTGTGGTAATTTATAGGCAGCAGAGAAAAGTGGCAAAATTCATTAAGTAAATCACTCATTGTAGATTATTTTATCCACTGCTTCCAAATGTGAATCAAGGTATATATGCATTTTCATAGCAACTTGAAACAAAACAGGATACACAGATAAACTGTTTATGCTTGCAAACACATTTCTGTGGCAAAATATCACCTCATTTAGAATTTATATTCTCAACTTTGACAAGTCATTTCAGTTGAAAGGCCATATCTGTGCACAAAGTGGAAAACACATATCTATTTTTAACAAATATCAGTAAAGTCCTGGTTGCACTTATGCTGCATGTACAGTTTTGTACAAGCAAAAGGATAGAAGCACTAAGATAGAAGACCTGTCTGGTTTACAGATGGCAAAGCTTGACAACACCCTGTCCTGTCTTCAATCCTGATCCATGTGTCCCTTGATCCAGTTCCAGAATCTAGCTCCTGAATGCAGTTCTTATCTGCTGCTGAGTCCAGTCTAGGACTTCCCCAGTGCCTGCCCCACAGTGTCATTAGTGACAGTAACATAATTGCCATCAGGAGGGTTGTTTTATTTATAGCTGTATACATTTTATTCTATTATTACTATTTTCATCACAACTGTTTTATTTTTCCAATCCATAAGTCTCTCTCCATTATTCTCTTTCTCTTCCCCTTTGGGAAAGGAGTGGGGTTAACAAAGAGTATCTGTCATTTTTCTAGTGCCCAGCCCAGTCTCTAGCCCTTGACAAAGAGATATATAAAAAGATGAACTGATGAAGTCATGTGTATTATTAAGGGGCTTAGATAGTTGAAATAACCCAGTAATGTTAAAATGGCAAAGAATAAAATGTATAGACTTGAAGATCTCTTCTTATGATAGGGGTAAAAAGTGTTAATGAAAAAATAACTTGAACTATTGCTAACAAATAAAATGGCCATGGTAGTACACATCATTAACCTGCTAAAGAGTTTGTTGTGCTGGCTGTCATGTTTTCTTTCATGTAGTCTGATGGGCATGCCATTAATTGGCAAACTTGCATCACCACTAGAAAACAGAATTGAGAACATCCAGAAGTAGACTGACCAAGGACTTGGAAAATGGAAGAATATTGATGATTTCCTTGCTTTAAATATTCTATCAAAGTAGAATGTGGTGCCACTTTGCTGGAACTTTTTATTGTTTGCAGGTGTAAGATGTAAAGATAATTTTTCTGAATTCATAGAAGTCTACCTGCATGACACATACCGCAATGTCCTGGTAACTGTCACAGTGTAATTATGTCATGAAAAAGAAGACAGATAAAATCTCTATGTGATTTCTTAAAAAGAAATCATATTAACACCTCTACAGTAGTAACTGAGGCATAAGTACCTAAGAAATACAATTATACCCATGAAACCTTACATAAAACATGATCAAAACCAAATAAACCAGACACTATGAAGAGCGCATTCAATGCATACTATCACCTAAATGTGTCATGCTGGAATGTTTCTGAAATGGAAATCTAATTTGAACGTGGCTAAGTCCAAAGAACTTCCAAGACCAGAATAAAAGCTCAAAAATTAAAGAAATTCTTATGTGAAATTCAACATTGAAAAGTAAAGTGTAATATGAACTTAGACTTATTTTATCTTCTAATTAATGTGTTTCTTCTTTTCTGTTCCTTTATGATAGCTGAGGCTATTGTCTGTTCCATTCTTGGTCCATTGAGTAACTGTCTTTCAGCATTGTTCATTCACCTGGAGCTGAGGACTTTAAGTTGCACTAACTTTATATTAAGAAAATAGAATCAGTCTTCATTATTTCTGACTCTTGCTTTACAAAGAGCAAGCTCCTTGGCCATGCTTAAAATCGTCCTTGAGGTTGTCAAAGAGCCTTGTAGCTATTATTTTTCAAAATATAAACCAAAACAAGACATTTGTAATACCCAAGCTAAAAACATGTTTACTGTATTGTGAGGACCACATCTTGGGTGTGAGGTTTTGCCATAGATTTACTTGGTTGCAGTTCTTGGTTTTTTTTTTTCTTTTTTATTTTTTTTCTTTCTGTTTAACTTCTTAGAACTCTCATTACTATGAAGGCGTAGACAACAAGTGAGCTGCAAACATGCAACTTTATTTATGTAATGTGATATACAGCAGTAAGATCCCGAGTTTGCTTCTCATTTTGAAAAGGAGTTTAATGGACTTTGTTCTTACATCTGGACCTTCTCAGTGTGGCATCACAGTCTGACATCACACAGGGCTTGTTCTGCTCTGGCTTGTTTACGTGGTCACAGCAAAAGGGGAAAGAATAAAGGCTTTCCCATGCAGCACATGTGTCAGACAGACTCACAGCCCAGGTGCTTGGGGGAACACAAGCACTGTACCATAATTGCTCTGCTGGGAAGCCAAGGTGGTCTAAGGAAGGAGGGTTCAGCCAGAGGCATGAAGCAGAAGCCTTTGTAGCACTTTCCATGTCACTGTGCATGCCAATATCAGAGTACATCGAATTCATTCCAGGAAAGCTCTTCTGAATACAAGTTATGCCCTGAGGGCATGATATAGCTCTATATAATTACTTCTTTACAGCTATATTATCAGCATGCAAATTTCCTTATCCTGACTGGCCATGCTAACTTAGCCCTGAATAGCTGTTTTGCTCTGAGTTGCCATGCGACCAGGTAGGTAACAAGGAAACACAAAGCACACTTTGAGAAAGAGCCAAAAGAAGATAAAATTAGACAGTTTTCCAAGATCCCCCATCTCGTCCAATACATGACTGGGATACAGAGAAGTTCAACATCTTCCACAAAGAGAGAGAGAGGGAGGGAGTACTTGCCTAGTGCAGCACAGTCTCATGTGGATTGCCCCAAGCTAGCCCCAGGCAAACAATCTATCTACACAGCACTGTGTGGCAGAGCTCAGAAATACTAACTGTGAACCTGAAATCAGCCTTATCAGAGCTATACTTAGGCTTATTAGCATACCAGTCTGTAAGGCTAGTTAGTTAAGACACCGTGTTGTGACTAGACTGCTCCTGCTATCAGAGCTAGTCCTTTCAGGATGGATAAGGAATGTATCTGGCTTCATTTCATGGTACAGGCTATCACTGTCATTCACACCTAGTTTTCATGAGGACTTAGGTTTCCTGAATCAGGAAGCCACCCAACTCTGCCTTTCCACTGAGTGGACAGCATGCACAATTCACAACATACCCTTAAAAGCTCTGCCACATCTTCCAATTTGTTCTCATTAAGGATCTGGGAAGGCAACAGAAAATGTGGTGGATTTAGGACATTGTAAATACGTAACCATAAACTCACACCAGTCTGTTTCATCCCACACTTAGTGAAGCATTAATTATTCTTGGTATTTTTCCTAATGTGTAGAATATAATAATATAATAAATAAGCCGGTTTTCAGTGCTGGCTTTAACTTACTTAGGTGTGATAGAATGGGAAACATCATCAGTCTTTCAGAGCACCAGCATTTAATGTTCTCTTTTTAAATCTTATTTTTCCTTTTAAATGTCTTTTTTTTCCTCTTGTATAAACTTGACCTGGAAAAGAATATGAACTTTTTAATAACACAAGCATCTGACACCATCATTCACTTCTAAAAAATTTCTGCCTTGAGAAATTCTAATTTCTTGTAGAATAAGTGCTTTTGCCCTTGACTTTTACTTAGAGAATACTTATGCATTAGTTTAGGGCTAAATCTACAAAGGAGCTTTAATCTGAGCTGACTCTCCATTCTGCATTTTCTATTGAGACCATCTTTCCCCTTATACAGTATCTCCATTATTAGCAAACACATTGAGGTTCAGGTGTTTATGACTTCTGTTTGCAGTGCTAACCTGTGGGCTATAGGTCACTCTGAAGATGCAGTATGTGATAGTATCTCACAGTACCTCCTGCTGAATTTTTCCAGTCCTTATGGTATGTGAAATTGGGCTGAAGAGAGTCTCTGAGCTCCATTCTGCACAGCTGAAAAAGTCACGCAGGAAAATGAAGGCCAGCTGCTACCTAGTCCAGGGACCACTGGACCTTCAATGAGTGTTTGCCACTTTAGGAACCCTGACACATATGGTGAAGCTGGGCCAGTTCTGTCAGGAAAAGGGTGCAGAGCTTAATGAGGCTGTTCAGAGAAGAATAAAAAAGGGGGGGGGGGGGCTAAAGGTATTTCCCTGACAGCATCCTTCTTTTACAGAGCTGCAAAAAGCTCAGCATCAGTCTTTCCCTTCCTTCCTTCCTTCCTTCCTTCCTTCCTTCCTTCCTTCCTTCCCTCCTCCCTTCCTTCCTCCCTCCCCCCTTCCTTCCTCTTTCTCTTCCCAGTTTTGCCACTACCACC
>JANIJG010006378.1:82023-100156 GCA_024611175.1 Megaceryle torquata | reverse complement strand
AACTCTAAACATGGGGTGTTATCACTGCCAGCAGCAGACACTGCCTGTGAAAACAGGATGCTAACTTCAGAAAGCGTAGTTAGTTAGAAGAACTGAACTGAAAAGTAAAATGACTGACCAGAATTAGGTCTGTTCTCACTCAAACCAGGACACCAGGTCAGCATACTCATAGCAGCACTGTGCCTTGGTGGAAAACTAGCCTTATGTCTGAAATAGTCAGGAAGAAGAAAGAGAGGAGAGGTTTAGATGTTTGTAGCAATCAGATCTGTTTTGTGTACCACCAACTTTTCCCAAATCATTGTCCATGAAGTTGTGAGGAGATAAATAGTATTTGAGTAGGCTGTACTTCTATATCTCAGTATGTGAAGGAACATAGTCCAAATGATATCCTGGATATACCCCATCTAAATATGAATGCACCATGTTAGAAATAAGTCAATGGGTCAAGGTTATTACCCTTGATAGCATCTACTGAGATTTATCAGGCCCTTGACAGCAACTGTCATCACACAAATAAGCACAGTATTACTATATCTGTGATTGAGCACTCTTGAAATTTTGATAGCTTTCAGTCAGATACTTATCTCTGGACACAAAGAGAAATTTTACAGTTGTATCACTGTACAGTTATCCTAGTTTCAAATTATTTATTTCAACTTTAGCCAAAGCTGTGATACACACTACTATATAGCAAGTACATTTTTGGCTGGTCTCAGATTACGCTTTGTGGAATTATTTTTACATGCTGTGCATCAGGCTGTGTACTTGCTCTGAAGATACATGCAATGTGAAAACTTGCTTTAAGTACCATGTTTTGAATTTTGCATCTATGTAGAAGATCAGGATGGAGGTAGGTGATGAGGGAAGGCCATAGAACCCGTTCCAGCACGACAGCAGGGTTTCCTTCTGAATCAGCCAGGGTGAGAGCAAGTGAAGAACTGGTAGACCCTTCTCCACCACCATCATAGGCTGGTGAAAGGAATGAAAGCCTGTGCATTGCAAGAGGAAAGCATGCTTCACCACAGAAATTACGTGTCACAAATTACTTCCTGCTTCTACTGTGTGCAGTGAGATCAAGCTCTTCACTGAAGTTCAGTGGTTTTGGGTATTTCCACCAGAATTTTCCTTTTGGGCATTACCCATGGCATGATTTAGCCTAATGTGAGCAACTCCCTGGTCATACAATTTTTTTGACAGAAGACGTTTGTTATATCATAATGTTACATTATATTTTCTTCCATTAAATGGAAGTCTTTGCATCTTAAATTATTGTAGGTAGTTTCCTTTAACATTAACTAGAATGAACATTTACATTGCAATATATTGCAAATGACAGCTGGTGGAGCAACTTTTTCCCCCAAGAACTATATTTTGTACCAGCCAACTAACCTCAGAATTTTGAGGAATTATTGTATTATGTTGTTTCCAATCAAAATAAATGTGTTCAGTTTTCCTATAGGCAGTGGCATTAAATAACAGTTACACAGCTTGGTCCTATTCCCACTAAAATTGGAGGCAAAACTCCCACTGACTTAATGGGAGATGGATTTAGATCATGGTTGATTTACTTTAACGTTCATAGAAATCATGGGTTAACCTCTAAAAGTAGGGAAAGTTTAGCCCTATAAACCTCTAAAGACCCAGATATTTAAAACATATCTGTTGCTGCTATTTATACATCATTCCATATACTTTCAATCTCCCCTTCATATATTTTCATAAATCTCACAGAAATGTTTTTTAACATAGTAAAAAAAAAAAAAAGAATGCTTAATTTTAGGGGCAATTGCAATCATCAGGAAGAGGAAGCTTACCTACTCCCCTTTCTCCAGACAAAGAAACCAATCTGTCAAAGGTTAGCTGACAAAGTAAAATCCAGAGAGGAGCTTTTGCATGTTTAACCACACCTATGCACAAACTTAAAAATCTCTTATTGTCCTCTTAGATCCAGAGGTGTCTAAATTACCCAGCCTCTTAAAAAAAACCCTTATCTTTCCCTGCCAGACAAAATATTTCCAGCTGTACAACATTTAGTGTGCCATTTTTTTCAGAGATTGCTGCCCCAAGCTTTCCCAGATCAGGTTTGCCATACCCCACCCCAAGGAATGAGTGCTGTGGGAAGTCACTTTTAAATAGAGAACCCCTGAACTAAGGAAATGTATACGTCCTGACCCTCACTGAGAGGGTGAGGAACTTCGCCATATGATTCCTCCAAACTCTCTCTCTTACAGAGACTTCCTCAAGGGCAGGACATCCAGGTTAATCCTTCTAGGTCTCCACAGCAGCTTGTGGATGACAGTGTTACTCAACATGAGCAAAAAGTTTCAGGAGACTGTAACCTTTAAGGCTGCATAAACTACCTCATTTCTGCAGAAATCCCAAAAGACAACATACCTCCACAGCATGAGTCCCTCCCTATTTTTTCAGGCTTCAAGAAAAGGGATCGTTTTTTGTTGCAGGCCCAAGCCAACAGTAAATATCAATATTTCTTGCCTGACTCAGCTGCTCTACTTAGTGTATTGATCTGCACTTGTCTTCCCATTCCTATTCCCATGCACTGAGGGAGGACAAATAAGCAGGTTCACAGCATTTATTTATGTCAGTTCACCTCTACACCAGTCCCAGGGACACAACAAGAATTTTTATTTTTTCCCTTTCCTTTGCAGGGGTGCAAAATGCAAGTCACAATCTAGCCTGCCACACTCTGCTCAATGTTTATGAATAAAATATGTGAATGTAGAAACCTGGAAATATTATTGGAAAAGGCACTTAGGGTCTAAGTCACCTGGATCCCTGCAAGTCATGGTGCCTCCACCTGCACTGTCAGCTACTACTGCCTACATCCTGCTCCAGTTGGTAGCACAGTTAAAAAAGAAGTGCAGTCTCTTATCCCACCATGCAGATTACTGAGAGGAATAATGTTAGGAAAAAAAGCATAAGAATAAAATAAATTCAGATAATTTTATTTATTTATTTATTTTAATTCAGATCAGTTAATGTCTTAGAATCTGAATTCTTTGCCACAACTGAGGAAATGGTAATACATGGTATTAAATGTCAGAAATCCCTTCTGCATTTAAACTGAGAAAGAATAATAATAATAATTTTCCTATAATAACAGAAGAAATACCTGGGGCAATAAAATACTAAAAAAAGATGTTTTCCTCACCAAATTTTATAAAATCTTGAAGGCTTAGTAGATTGCCGTTCTTTTTCAACAGATACTTAGATTCACTGAGGAAAAGGGACATTTTTGTTATTTTCAGGTGCATCTTTTTCTTAGAATGTTAAGAAGCTTTGGTAGTACACCAGATAAAGATCTTAATCTTAAAAAAAAAATGTAGTTGCTTTGTAACAAAATAACGTTAACCCTCTGGTAAAAAAATTAGCCACAGAAATTGTACTTGGTCATGAAAAACAAAATTAGAGACAAAAGTTATCCCCTTTAAGAACTAGATACTAGTGTACTACTTCTGTTCCATAATTATTAAAAAAATTATATATATAGTCAAAGACTTCTACAGGAAAAGAGAAAAAAAGAGAAAAAAATAAATAAAAAAAAAAAAGAAACAAAACCAAACTAAAACCAAACCACACCAAACCAACCCAATACATTTAAAAGGAATATTTCTGGTTTTCTTTAATTTTATAGTTAAAAGCTATCTCCATTTTAATTACTCTTCCACAATATCCTAATATTAGTGGAAATATACTGGGACAGCTACAAAAGAAATTGGTTGTACTATCATAGGATCGTTCAGATTTTCAAAACACTAGATCCTCAGGCTACCAATGGGACTATAACTGCTTTTAGACATCACTTTGTATTTACCTTTGTCATTTTCTTAACTTGAAAGTGGCAAGAGAAAAGCCTAGCAGCTTTTTAAAATGCCAGCTACTGCTACAGGTTTAGAGACTTGTCATAAAGTGCAAATTCAATAACTAACAGGGGAGCCAGAATTAACCACAGTGATACAGCAAATGCTTCAAGTACATTGTTTTCCTTCAATTTAGGATGCAGGAATTAATTTAGAAAGAAGAGAAAGAACCAATATTTACCACACTTCTCAATTACTGAAGCATCTCAAATATAACTGGAGCTATGTATATTTAAATTGATGAGTCTTTAGCACTACTTTCTCTTTCTTTACCATGAAAACAACACTTATAGTTTAACTGAGTATAAAAAGATTCTGTACTCTTCCTTAGTCAGCAATTAACCTGGGACAGAGCTCCAAGAGAACTTTTCACTTAGTCTCAACATGCAGCACCCTTGCAATCCACATTTTAACAGTATTTATTATACCTCAGTTAATGTTTCTATGGGTAACAGCTGATTACTGTGCTTATTTATCAGTTTACATTATCTTCTAAACTCACCACTAAAAAAACAAATTAGAAATCAACCCCCCGATATTTGCAATGGGATATGGTAATTGACATCCCAAACCATGGAAGCCTTCTGAGAACAATTTTATGAAAAAATAATTATATGATTTTTTCTAATTGCTATACCACATTTTACTATTAAAAAAAAAAAAAAAAAGGAATGCAGGATTGATTCTAGCTTTTCTACTTTCACTAAACAACTCCTGCGTATTTACTTGGAAATTGCAGTAAGATATTTCCCTAGAAGGCCACAGGTCTGGGGAGCTGCAAACAGCCTGTGAGATGCTGGTCTACACAGGATCTTACACAGGATGATTTAATTTTTCCTGCATTTAAAATTCTTCCCATCCCTTCCCTCCAATCTGTGTTCATTCAGATGAAATGACCAGAATAAGGTTTGACCAAACAGAGGGAGTCCCAAATCCTGCATTAATCAGCTAAGCTCTATTGAAGTCAATAAGCCAGTTTATCCTGGCTGAGGTACTGGCCCCTAATCTCTTTAAAAGAATTCATTTGCACATGTGGTACAATAAACCCCAACAAAGCTGTGAAATTTCCATTTCCAAGTTGGATAGATCTAGGGAGGATGGTTATGAATGGAAGCAGCCCTGATCTCAGTGCCAGCAGGGGAAGGAAGGATCCCCTCTGGTGCTGTCACTGGGCATTATCACATGAAAGGCAGCATGTGATGCCCTGGGAAGTATTAATCTGGAGGGCAGTGTGTCTTTTTTCCTCTGCTAGAGCCAGGCCTTCATGTGTGTAAACAAACATGTAGCCCAGTGCCAGGTATCAGGTATGCCATCCACCAAAAGCAGGATTTCCCATATTTATTTATGCAGTGTCTGCAGTTCATTTAAAGTTCAGCATGGATTACTTTGACTTAGTATGACCTGGAAATTTCTGTTAACCAACCTGCTTAACCTGCATGTCATTCCTTAAGCTAAGAAGAAATGTCAACTTCCTTAAAGGTGCCTTTCCACTCACGTTTATGCATCCTCTCTTTATAGGTGTCTATAGGGAGTTCTTGTATTTCACATTCCTAATATAACTTTTTACAAGTGTGAAAGAACTTCTGATGAAAGTGCTTTTGTTATCCTGACTCTAGAACAAGATACCATCAATTATAGGCCTTCTTCATAGAATGCTTTGGGTTGAAAGGGACCTTTAAAGGTTATCTAATCCAATCTCCCTCCAGTGAGCAGTGACATCTTTAACTAGATCAGGTTCTCAGAGCCCCATTCAGCCTGACCTTGAATATTTCCAGGGATGGGTCTTCAACCCATTTGTGTCTGCTAATACTGGGTATTTTTCAGGGTTTTAAAATTTATTTTCAATATTTTGCTTCTGCATTATTTCCCCCATTTCTTCCTCTTTCCATTTCTTCAGAGTGGGTCAAAACAGAGATTGCTAACAACATTGCCTATTGCAGGTTTTTTTCTCACAAAGGTACAAAGAAACAAAAAACTTGAAATAAAAGCATTACTTATCCATTATTCTGTGTTATTTTTTACACCAGGCTTAATTTAAAACCATATACGTATTTCACATTGTGCCAGTGTAAATGACTACACAGGTGCAGAGCAATATAAATTCTACCCTAAAACCAGGGATGTTCAGATCATCCATGAGCACTGTTACCCAGGAGACCAATTTATTCAGTAAGGTTAGAGGAAATGAGTGCAAGGCAAGTCTCACCTTGAGTTAATGATCCAACACACAACAGATTTAAATAGTGAAAATTACAGAGGAATAGGTACGTAAGTCCAATAGTGCATTGAACTTGACAGACAGAAATACATATAAATGGGCTCAGTATTTAATTTTCAGGATCATACAAGTGGGATTAACCTCAGATAATCTACCTCCTCTAGGATAGACTGCTAAATGATATTTTAAAATTTATTTTCCAGTAAAGCCACCCTTGTATATCTTGTCACATCAGAAGAGTCTCATTGACTTCAGTACAGTGTGACATACACAGCTGGATCACTGAAGGTACAAGGATTGAAAGCATGCTAGAAAGAAAAAAGGGAAGGAGTAATTAGTGATATAATCCACTAAGTGGTTTAAAATCCAAAGGAAAAAGGCCACTGGGAGTGAAAGCTGAAGGTGGTTATGTTTGCTTCTGCCTGAGAGATGCTATGGAGTTGGTAAGCTAAGGATAGGTTTCCGGGGAGATGGGCAACGATGCTTGAATTGGGATCCCTCATGGGGGTAGGACTGGGTGCAGGAGTGCTTTCTGTGAATCTACACACACACACCCAGCTGTAGGTCAGAGAAGATAATTAGAGGGATGACAGGCAGTGGGTCATGGCCAGGCAGCAGTCTGGATGCTGGGGGATGCCTGCCCTAGTCAAACCACAACCTGTCCAGGACCACACAGGCAGGTGGTATCTCACTTCTTCACCAGTTTGACCTGTTTTGTCCAGATAATTTACTACTTTACCCCTCAGCCCAAGTACAAACCAATGAATAAGTCCTTATTCATGTTCCTGTTGAGAGAGTCTGTACTTTCATATCTCATCATTTTGGGAGTATATCTATTCTCAGACACCATCTAAAAATTCTTTAAAGAAAATCCCATTCTCTTTCTGGAATGCTTTTCCTTCAATTTACTCTGCTGTTCTTCAAATTTACCACTTTGTCCTTCTTTTTCTTTATTTACTCTGCATACCATACCAGTATTTAATCTCATTTTCTTGTACTTTGATCTCTTGTTGTCATTCCCATAACATATGTAATTTCCAAGAACCATGATTTTGTGTTCCTGACTCCCCTACCTTTTCCTTCAATGTCCAGAGTTTGAATACTTTCTCTTTTCAGCTCTGTCTTTCACTTGATTTGACTGTTCCTTTTACTTTCCTTGCCCTAACAATCCCTGATTTTCTCTCTCTGCTTCACTTTACTTTTGCATTTGTGCTGAACTAAAATGTGATAAAGTCAAAGTTGCTCTCCACCACTCTTCAAATCCATCTTGACACGCTTTATTTTTGACCCTTTTTCATCCAATTATGCAGTCCTAGCCTGTGTCTCTTGCTGAAACTAGTAATTCTTGTTTTCACAAACTTTTCTTTACCCTTTTCACCTCCATTCTCTGCCCTTTCTTCAGAAGGTTTTGCCTTCATGTATCAGTTAAAAAAGCCACAAGTTCTAATACTAACTTGAAACATCTTTAGTCTTGTATCAGCTCTTAAAATATTTTAATCAAATAGTTGTGATGTGAAAAATCTTTTTCATTGTTATTTAAATATAGATATAATTCAAGTTAAATCATCTTGTGAATTCCCTTCTATCAGATGCATTAAGCATACGGAATTTGATATAAAATGAAATGGTATTTTGATATATCCTTTCATTTTATTGTGAAAAAGGGTGCTTCAGTCATTCAGGTTCACAGGATTATGAATTGAGAACTGACACTGATGAGAAAAAGGTGGTTTGTTCTACTTTAGGCTTTTTTAAGCAAAGCTCTAAAGAATCCCCTGCGATTGTCAGATTCGCGACCAAATTAAAAGTTAACATTTATTTCACTTGTCCCTAGTCCCCAGTGGAAGTCACAGACTTTTCACATCTATTCCTGTTTCGCTTGACTTAATACATATTCTCAGGGCAACCTGATGTCTTGAGCCTGGAAGAAAAGGTGGTTGTTGCCCCTGCCCAGCCAAGCAGCACTGTGACCTGGCACTGGGAGCCCAAGTCTGGTGGTGACTTCTACTGAAACACAGGCTTTTCTCACTCCAACCCAAAAAGCAGTTAAGCATTTTAATCACAGCAAACAATTTCAAAGAGGCAACCTTTAAGTACCCTGCAGCCTGTTCTTTTGATTAAATTCCACAGGCAATCCCAAAGCAGATCAGTGTGGCACAGCCCTAGGCAGGGGATGGTTTGGGAACCCCAATCAGGATGGACTTGTCCATGAAACTTTGTGGCCAAAGCCTTCAGATATCTATGAGGTTGCACAATGGCTGAAAAAGAGTCTGGTAGTGCAAGGGATATCCTTAGGAACCAAGCTGTCTTGGAGGTACAGGCATGATGTATGTGGAATATTTCATAAAAATTACTTATTTTTCAGGATACTAAAGAGTACTTGAAAAAGCATAACTTAAATAACTTCAACTGTGGGATGATATCCCCAGTGAGACTCTCAAAGTAAAATTTCTGGCATGGTCATTAACACTTTTAAGTAGGGTTTTGAAAAATTAACATTTTGCAGTGTTCCTGTAAAACAAATCATTTGCTTTCCATTGAATAAGCACCCATTCTCATCTGCTACTGCTGCCAACTGTTTTTTTCCAAGCAGTTGTGAACACCCACCTAAAATCTGAGGACGTTGCTGGCTTCAGAAAGCAGTGTTTCTGAGGGAAATGGGATTTATTTTTTTTCCTCTGATATACCTTGATCAGAAGAAAATAAGTGTTGAAAGTTTCTTAGTGCCTTAAGTAAAGCTCTGGAAAATTAACACTGAAGCTGAATTTTTCCATCCCATGAAAATCTAGATTTTCAACCACAAGGAATAAAACTTATTTTCAAGATAATGATGCAGGCTGAGAATTTTTGTTGCTGACAATTCTCTGAGGTAACTCCCCATGAGAATAATGCACACATTGGTAAAAAGGATAGACAAATTAATTTTTCTGTATTAACCAAGTAACACAGTGTTTTCTTAGTATTTTGAAAAGTCAAGTAGCTATATGGTTGGATTTTGCCATTCATTGACTTTGGGATTAGGTGTTCTCTCATATACTTAGGTATAGTATAGCTTTTGTATAGTCTCTATTGATATACTGTATATTTAATCAAAATTTCTCATGCCACAAGTTTTTGCTGTCTGATATTTTCAGCAAAGAGCAGACTCATTGCAACCTATGTCTCCTTAGAATGCAGCCTTCCCTTACACTGGCAATAGTAATGTTATAAAATAACAGTGATTAGTCTCTGTGTCTGTAAAGCACTTAACCCATTTTTGCCAAATCAGCCTTGGTTTCCATGGAGATAAAAGATAGTAACACAGAAGACAGAACTTTTTTTTTTACTTTTTTTTTCTTTTGTTGGATTTCATCTGCTTTCCAACTTCATTCACAAAGTTCACCTTCCTCCACATTTTTTTTTTTCCTTAAACCTATAGATTTTAGGATTTGGGAAGTTTCAGTCATCTGGGGTTTTCATTTTGTTGAGACTGGTTTTAAAGAAAAACTGTGACCAGCAAAATTTGATGATAGACTTGGATATTGGAATCCTGGGTTAATTCACAAAGTCATCTGAAGTCAGTTTCTCAGAGGTAAAATGAAGCCTTAGTGGAGCCTGTTGGTGCTGTAATGTAGCAGGAGTAGGACAGATACAAGCTATTACCCAAATAATTGCTTTTATAGTATTAAGGTACAAGTGCAGAGATGACTAGAAGCATATACAGTCAAATTAGATTTGGGTGACTATGTCCTTAGGTTTTTGGCCTTTCTGAGAAAATGGACATAATTCTTTAAAGCCATTTGAAACTTATGATCTCACCATACTGCATTAAGGACTGTTGAAAGTTTATCATATCAGTTAGATTGCCTCAAATTTAGGTGAGGTCCAGAAAGCATGTGTTAAAATTTCAGAAATTAAATATATAAAAATGGATTAGTTGTCTGTCTATATGGACAAGTAATTTTAAAGATCACAAAGGTAAACCAGTCACAAAGCATTATTTAACTCTCAGTAATGCTGAAGACAAGTACTATATTCCAAGAATGAAAAAGTTGAGCTTCTTTCCCATGCAAATCTTGTCCATGAATAAAACTGTGATTTTAAATATTTTTTTTTCTTACCGGTAATTTTGTAACAGAAGATGTTGGGGATAAATTGAATACCAAAAGTAACATATTCATATCATTTTCTGTTCAAAGGCTGATTCATTGAATAAATCACTAACAGAATACACTGACATATTACCCAGACAATGAGACAGGTCTCTCTAAAACAGAGGAGACTGAATACTTTATGGAGTTTTGATTACTTTTTTTAATTTGGAAATATATTAGAATAACAGAACTCCAGCATAGCTAGATAAGAAATTTCAAAAAATCCATTTTAAAATGTTTTGGGTTTTCTTTTCCATATGACTAAAAAGCTTTGTGTCTTGCTGAAGCCAAGAGGTTTTGTAACTTTTATTATTGCCTCTCTTATTGTATCCACTGCATACTATATCAGAATGCTCACTATGGACTCAGGTTTCTCTGTGATAGGTATAGCACAAACACAAACATGGCTGTCCTGCCTTGAAAAGCTGATGATTTTGATTTCAGTGAATATCACCACAGTGCTCAGGTGCTGTGTTTCATCTGTTATTATTGTAAAGTTGCTTGTTTTCATCCCTGATGGGAAAATAAAGCAACATAGTCAATATACATATGGTTTTTGGGTTTTTTTTACATCCCCAAACAATAATTTATTTTCATATCCATGCATGTTCCTCCATAAACAACACATTGTGACACTTTATCTTCATGTCACTTTATCTTTGTTTAACAGTTCCTAAAGAAAAAAGTCACATTAAAAAGTCTGCTCAGGCTCTCCATGATCACTGGGAGTGGCTGCTCTAGGCACAGCAGCAAAGGGCAATGCAGCAGTGCCACAAAACACTGTCCGTATTTTGTTACCTGACTTCAAGCAAGAGGCATCTATCTGCAAGAGCAGCATAACTTCTCTACATGTGGCAGTTTTAAAATACAATTTTTTCCTGTTTTGCCATAGGGAAAACTTACATAAAGCACAGCTCTGGGCTTGCCAGTCCCATTCCTTCTACCCCAATGTCTCCTTCTGCCTCTCCCTCCAGCCACCCAATTATTTTTGTGGTTTGGCATAGGTTGCAGTGCTGCCCCAGGTGCCCAGCAATGAAACAGGAGTGTCACCACACCAAAAGCAACCTTTAACCCTCAACCCTCTGAGCAAACTCAAAATAGCCAGACCTCATAGGCAACACCAGAAATGCCCCAAACCCTGGGGCAACCAAGAGCACAATGCTGAGCACCTTGCCACTGGCCATTTCTTAGGCATCTCAGAAGCTCCCCATCCTCCATGGCAGGTGCCACAAAGGTTTAAACAACTGTTGACATGTATTTGCATTATTAGCAGCATCACTTCATTAGCACAGTTATTCTCACTACTGATGAGATGCTGCTTCTCAAACTCTTGTACCTAACTGCTTTAGCTATCCTGGAACCACACATCAGAAGTATAATAATCGGATTTTCTGATGAACATAATAAAATTAATTCCCCAAATTTACATATTCAGATTAAAACTATCTATCCAAATAATTGATGCCCAATCTGATATTTTTAATTTTTTTTTTCAATGATACCTGTAATAACCAGGGACTTTTTACTGGGACAACCAATTAACTTCATAGAGACAAATGAGCAACACGGATATAATTTTTTGCTACTGTCACTATGGGACCCATTTCATCTAACAAGGTAGCAGTGAAACCTCCCAGGTCTCTTTCCCAATCCTCTCGGCTGTCCAGATCCACAAACTTGATTTAACCACAGTAAAGACCTCATCAAATATATTTATTTTCTTCCACAACAGCTAAGCATAACAGTTGGCTCAGCTGAAATGAGACCAGAGTTTCACATTGGCGATTTCATAAAAGGAACCATCCTCAGTCCATTTCTTTCTTTTCATAATTCTTGTTTTACAAGAAGAAGGATGTCTTTAGAAAGTAATACCATTAGCCCTTTACAATAGGTGGTGTGCAGTGGTATCAGAGAATATAATTTTGGGAACAGATTCTTACAGTCCTCCCCCTCAAGTAACATGAAAGCAATTTGGAGAAATATGAGTCTAAAGAGGATCTTGAGAGATTATTTCACCTATCTTTGCACCAAGGCAAAGTGGGGTTTTGTGGAGCTACTCAGTGGAAGGTAGTAAATATGGTACAATAATGCCCTTCAGAAAAAAAAAATTGCTATAGGGAAGTGAATACCACATTTCAATGAATTTTTAAAGAGTTTCGGTGAAAGATTTTATCTTCACAGTAGCAAAAAAATGGTACATTAAAATTTGTACTGTTTGGGGTAGGCTATATTTTTATTTAGCTAAGACTTCACGTTAGTGAAAATAAAGCAACAGGACATAGTAACAAATAATATGCAGAATGTTTACTGAAAATGTATTATTAATATAATTCCTTCGTCTTTTTCCCATAATGTGAGATACAAGCATTTTCCTTCTGTTGCTATTTCACAGTATCACAGGGTGTCAGGGGTTGGAAAGTACCTTGGAGATCTTCAAGTCCATCCCCCTATTTATATTTGAAAGAGTTTAGTAGAGCAACTTAAAATGAAAATGAATGCTAAAGTTTACATTTTAATGCTACCAGAATTTTTAGGTTATAGTAAATCTGTGATTTAAAAATGTCTTATTTTATGTGGATTCTTATCTTTTGAACCAAGATATTTTGCCTGATGAGAATTCTGCACTGATTCCTTTCTTCAATATTCTTGTTTAAATGTTTTCAGTGTGAATGGGGATATATCTCTGATGGTTCAAAACTTATCCTACAAGGGTTTTAACAGAGGGATTTCAATACTGAGGGTTATGAGAACAGCCTGCTGAAAACTCATGCCAAGTTATAAACAATTCTTCCCAGAGGATATAAATTTTCTATCACAATTCCCTTGTGATTTTCAGAAGTCAGTACGTGCTCTAAATTTTAGTTCTGTGAAAGACTTTGTGTCTCTTTTATGGTTTATTGGCTCCATTTTTCTTGCTTCCCTAACCTTCCTGAGTAAACTGTATGAAAGATAATTTAGGCTGGCAACTCTATTACTCCACTCAATACATTTCTCCAGCACCTGTGCCCTGCCCTTACTCACACTCTGCATGAAAATTTTAGTCATTAGGCTTGCCTCCACGATCTGAATTTAGAAAGCAGTTGAGGGGCTCACAGAAAATAGGACATCTACCTGCACAGAGAGGTCTGCAACACTAGTGCTCTCCAAGGATGCTTAATAGCTACAAGTTACCCTAAAAAAACCCAACCAAACAACAAACAAAACAAATCAAACATCAATATGGACATCTGGTGCATTTTCCTGATCAAAACATAACTTGCAAGCAAAACTGTAAAAAGGAGTAGTAATCCTCCTGTGTCCACTGCGAAGAACATAACATTTTGATGATTTCCCTCCGTGTATAAACAAGCTCCATTTTCTGTTCCGGTTTATGCTTAGAATAAAACGTACTTTTAGCAGTTTATAAACCAGAAAACTTGTCCATTAGTTCCCTTATTGCTACAATAATACTCTTATGTACTATGAAATTATTTCTACAGCGCTCAAACTACAGTTACAGAAAAAGTGTATGTATAGTGACAACAAGCAATTATCAGAAGAGGAGGAGGAAGGTTGAAGAGTTTTTGCACTCTCTGAGTGTGTCATCAGACATCTCAGAGGAAGGAAATGTCTGAAGTGTTGACATATCACATGGCACTAATTTCTAGATGAAGTAGGGCAGTTCTGGTCTGACTTGTCCAGTCTCCAGGTTCCTTCTACTGAAGATTATGTCTTTATGTCCTTGACTGCATGACATGTTATTTTCACAGGTATTTAGAGACCTGTGACCAAATCATCATCTTAGCCCAAGTTAGCATTTTTATCAATTAAATAGACACACTTCAAAAAAATAAATAAATAAATCAGGCACACTTAATTACCATTTCCTATGATGGAGCAGCAGCAGAAGGCCCACAGCATCCAAACTGTCCCCCGTCTCATGGTAAGTCTGGTGAAGAATATGAAGCAGCTCGTAAATGAGAATTACTGTGTCATGCTCCAGATTGCTGCTCTTTGGCTTGTCATTTTTTATGCCTCCCAAGAAAAAAAAGGATGATAATACATAAGGCAAGTTATTCCTCTTGGGAAAAAACCTCATTTTGATTTAGGCTGGTTTAGGCCAGCTGGTTTAGGCCAGCTGGTTTAGGCCCAGGTGACAACTAAGTACCATGTGGCCACTGTCACTGATTGTCTCAGCCTTGGCCAGAGGCAGGTCCAACTTTGAGCCAGGGAAGCTTCTAACAGCTTCTTACAGGAAGGCTACAGCCCCTTCCCCACTACCAAAAGCCCATCACACAAACCAAAAACAAACTGAAAAATACTGAGGAAATTATTGACAACTCCTTAGAAGTTGCATTTTCAAATGTTCTGTTAGTATGCTTGGATTTTTCTACAAGTAATCTTCTTTTCTTTTTTTGTAGGCTTTCCAGTCTGGAATTTATTAATGGACCACTATAAAGTCAGGTATGATCCAGCAAGAAAAAACAAACATGCAAATAATAAAAAACCCACCCCCAAAACTAAACAAAAATCACCAACTAAAAACCAACAACCTCAACAATTAAAACTGAAGTAAATTCCTATCTTTAACTCATGCCAAGAACATCCTCTAATTTCAGATTACATTACATGTATGCAACTATTAATAGCTTCCATTAGTGAGCACTAAATAGATCAACAAAACATCATATACCCACACATTAACACATATTTTTACCTGATTAATTTCATTATCATGTTTTATTAAAATTTAGTAAGTAAATAAAATATACATCAAAAGTGACATCGTTATGCCCTGCATGTACGATTTACATTTTGTTGGGGGCAAAAGTCACAGCTACATTTACCTCTTCTTCTACTTCCACCTTTTTTCCCCTTTTTTTTCCTTTCCTGTTTTTTTAGTATATCATAGTTCTCTACCTAAATATATAATCTTGGAAACAAGCTTTGGGTTTGGCTATATTTTGCTATAAATGTTTTGTTTTCTGAAGGTGTTGTTATTCAGCTTGAATGCGTTGACCTGGTTCAAGTAAAGTGATTTGAGAATTATGACTTAGGAAAAAAAGAATCTAAGAAAATTTGGATGGTTAATTTAACCTCCTGACAGGAAAGAAGGCAAAAAAGCTTAAAATTCTACCTTCAGGAAGGAACTTTTTAATTTTTGTCTATAGAATACTGGATTTTTAGGGAAAAAAAAAATAGTATGCATGTAATATTTCTACTTCTTGCCTAGGTTAAGCCTAATGTCTGGTCATTGGCTTTCTTTCCAGAAAACAACTTTCTTGCAATGAGAACATGTGTAGCATGCATAGCAAGCATGCACTTGAAACTCCCGGAACAGGAAGCCCATTAATGGAGTCAGAAAATGTATCAATTGTTTCCCATAACTGGGACATTTGTCACAAGAAGATGAAAAGCTTTGTGAAAAGGTGCATTCATTCATGAACTGGAAAATACTTTGTAGTCTTTTTAGTTGTTTAAGTCCTTATTATTTCCAAAGACAAGATTTTTTTACTCGGATGCCTGCCACTTCCATTCAAAAGGAAACATGGATCATGAATGCAGACGTTGTAGAAAAACAGTACAGCATGCTCTCCTTCAATATTGACTTTTTTAAACAAAAGTCCACATTCTGAATAATTGAATCATTTAGGTTGTAAAAGACCTTTAAGATCATTGTGTCCAACTGTAAATGGTCATTGGTAGCTAATTACACAGAAAGGAGTTATATTCAGGTGCTTAAATACTAACTAAATATATGGATTATGAGTCTATCTTTCCACATATGAAAAGAAGACAAATATTTTCGTGTTTGTGGATTGCATTTAAAATGCAAAAAAAGACCTTGATGTAACTTTGTCTCCTGGCTGTTGGGTTTTAGACACCTTATTAAATTTTCTTTTGTTGCCGATACCTTAGTGTTTGCTTAGTAGAGATCTGTAGATATCAGTGGGATGAAGGATTTTCTGTTCTTCTGGAGAAGATCTGCTTATATGTGAAAATAGGTCCTTACCCTGGAATATCACATATTATTGTAGCAGAGAGAATTTCTTTTAAGGAGAACAGAGTTATGACCAACATGTTGTTTTGCTGGAGGAAGCTTTAATGTTCAAAGGCCAAAAAGAAAGATGTCACTGAAAAAGGTTCTCCTGAAGTTTTCAGTCATTTCTGAAATCATTGGTGTTCCCAAATTTTCACTTAATTTCTTGCCTTGGACTGAAGCTGTCAAGTTCTCTGCCCAGATTGAATTTACATCTTCCTGCGGTTTACACCTTGTAAAAATAATTGAGGATATAACTATCAACTTGAGGGAAATAAAACCAGTAGCATGGGAACTAATCAGACAAGAACCGGAATATTTCAAGCAACAATTCATATAACCTTAGGCTTGAAAGACTTGACTGAAAACCTTACATTCTTACAGCTCCTGCTCAGCAGATTTTAACCCTGGTGTCATTTGCTGGATTTCCTTGTACCTGGCCAGTGTCAGCAGTTAATATTTCCCTGAAGACAGTGTAAGAGACCATGCTCAGTACATGAGAAGTATTTGAACCCAGGATTTTAAGTGCTAAGATTACTAACCTCCACAGCTTGAGTAAAAGAAATATGCTTCTTGACTGGTAGCAGTTCTTCAGAGCTGTCACATAGAGGTACCAGATGGAACCTGATGCATCTACAGTCATTTCTATTGGTTCTGCAAGACTCAAGTATCATGCATTAGCACTTCTGCTGTTTATGTAGATCATCCACATAGGACTAGTATCACTTTGGACAGTCCAAAAAAACCTTATACTTCATAGTCAACAGTGACATCTTGATAAAAAGACTCAGTGACAGCTTTTATATTTGTTTTAGTAAATGTCCCAGTCTTGAGTCAATAGAAACTTATAAGCAGTACATCCTCTGCAATGGGAAGTCTCCAAGAAAGTTGTTCTTGATAGCAATTTTCCAGCCAAACACTCTGTACTGAGATTCTCTCTAGAGATGTCTGGAATTCCTAAAAATAATGAGTTTGAAAAGTGAAAGTTAATCCTGGAACAAGGTAAAAATGTGACAATCTGTTTACAAGGTAAATAAATGTCCCTCTATAAACAGTACTTCGGGAGAACAAAATCAGGAGTAAGTAGCTTAATTTTACATTGCAAAGTATTCCAAGTGGACCAGGGAGCTGACTGATAGAGAAGATAGGAATTTGGCAAGCACTGCACAGGCTCTCTGGAGCCAGGAATATTTATCATGATCACATAATCAAAGATCTAAAAAGTATCCATATGAAGAAGGAAAAATAAATTACAAATCAATCTCTAAAATGTAGTTTCCAGGAATTTTGAGAATTACATATTTATTATTGTCTCATTTTTTATTATCATTATTTGTAACAAATAAAATCTTCAAATAAAAATGCTCAAAATATTTTTAGAGGAAGAGGTCTCATATTAGGTATCCAACACCTGAAGCACACATAAGAACCAGCCATGTGTAAAGAACTTGGCTTACTACTGTGGTGGCCAGAGCTCCGTGTCATGTTTTGCAATACATAGATTCACTTTCTGTAACTGACAGATTAAGGTCTAAACTCTACCTTCAATTAACAAGATGTGCTGGAGCAACAAGAAGTAGCATTACCTTAATCTCAGTTATCTCTGTCTCTTTTCCACATGTACTGTTGAGAAAACATTCATTCAGTGAATGGTTCTTATAATATTTTCAGCTTCCTAGATTTGATCTAGATTTAAAATTAATAGTTTCTATCTCTGATAGGTTATAAAGAAAAAATGGTACAAAGAAACAGAATGCCGGCAGCTTATACACACACACACAGAGGGGAAAAAAAAATATAATTAAAACAAAAAAACAAACAAACAAAAAAAAAACAACAAAAAAAAAAAAAAACAAAAAAAAAACACCACACTTCTTTCCAATTG
>JANIJG010006378.1:52683-75286 GCA_024611175.1 Megaceryle torquata | reverse complement strand
AAAGGAAAGGAAAGGAAAGGAAAGGAAAGGAAAGGAAAGGAAAGGAAAGGAAAGGAAAGGAAAGGAAAGGAAAGGACGTTATTAGTTGACTAGGTACACAGTACATTCATTTTTATTTTTTCTCCTGCAAATGTTATTTTTGTTCTGAAACATCCCCACACGGAAAAAAAAAAAAAGAAAAACCCCGAGGCAGTAAAGGCTGCACAGTGGGAAAATATATTTTTAGGAGATTTTGGGTAGAAAAAGCAGACCTGATCCAGAGCTGACTCATCACTATCCAAACCCTCTTGCAGCCCTTTATCAGTGTTTTAAGCCTGCACCAAGCAGTGGATGTTTGATAGCTGATTATAAAAAATCTTATTTTTTCCAGATTAGCTGTAAAGCAGTTTTAATGTATTCCCTCTGATTACTCATACAGACAGATTTTATTATTGCCACTGCGGAAGGAAACTAGTTTATCTGTGAGTACAGATGTAGTCATTTGCAGAGATGGCAAACCAGAAAATAATTGCTTACCAAAATGCTTTATTTTGTTTGCCCTCTTTCAGAGAATTACTTCTGAATGTATAGACATGACCATGAGTTACTGTTAGGACTACAATACAAAAATCCAGTATTATATATCCTACATAATCACAGTTACTCCCCACTGATCACTGGGCATTTTATAGGTTGTTTTGTTTGGTTTTTTTTAAGAACTAATTTATTCCAAATTTACCTTTTATTCTTACTTGCTCACAAAGCCTGACATTACTGCTCTAGCAGACAACTCAGTGATGCATGCCAGTGTTGGAAATGCGCAACTTATCTTTTCTTATCTGCTTTACAGCTTTCTTTCCTATTACCTGCTAGAATAGGGACTGATGCAATGCAATTAAGTCTCCTACTAATCAGTTTGTTCATCCAAGCTATCTGCTAACATCATATACAGACAAGATAAACAGGCAATTACCATGGAGAACATTTGCTAAACAAAGCTATAATTAATAATAAATGAACTTGAGTTCCCAACTACTTAAATACAGTAGTTATTAATTATGATGTGGCCCTAAGCTGTTTGCGTAGACTGTATAAATTACAGTTCTGCAATATCTCAGCTATATTCCCTGAAGCCTCCAGAGATATCCTTTGCATAACTTTAAACTCCAGCATGTTGGTTGTGAAAGTTTCCTCTGTCTTCTGCGCCAACTCTCTCCCTTAAAAAGCCAATAAATGGAATCTTGTATTTATGTGGAAGAAATTACAACTTTTAAACACCAGCATATAGCAAATGCAAGAATTACAGCATGCAACTGAATAAGATTTGTCTTGCAGACCTGTTTTTGTCACCTGTCATACATGACAAGCATCCAGCTGTTCAATAACCAATTTGGAGGTATCCAGCACTGTCCTCTGCATTGTTCAGTTAAAGAAATTATTAACATGCTTGTTTTCATCACCAGGCAGCTTTACACGCCAGTTTCCAAAGTACTATGTAATTTAAACTCTTGCTTCACACAGTATTACTTCTTCAGAAAATTAGATATCCTATATAATGTAAAATCCTATGTAAGGTAAAATCAGATATCTTTCCTACTAGAAGTCACAGCATCATCATAGATCCACAGACCATGCAGTGCCTTCACCCTGAAAGGGGGACCATGTAATACTAGGCTGCTGGTAGTACTAGTCACATTACATTTTTACAGCAATACAGTCTGCAGCTCCAAGATTATCCCTAGCTTCCACACCTTCATTTCTCACTGTACTTCTTTCAAATGGTTCCAAGAAGTCAAAAGTCTTCTCCTGGAGGCTTACCATATTTAGAAGTCAGACTACTGACAGGGTTGTGTGTTTTCAGTGACAAGAATCAGACATTTTCAAAACAGGTCTGTTCATATTTGCCTGGTGACATAATGTTATGTAAGGACTGTGGTGTAAAAGGGAAAACCACAGCATCCACACAGGACACCTTCACTGGCATTACTCACCTCTTTCTGACAGCATACCTGAGATCTCTTTCCATCCCTTCAACTTCCCTGGGCTACAGAGCTCCTACTGCAGTTCCTAGCATCTTAAGTCCTTTTTCAAACTTAATTTATTCTGATTTTATATCTCCTGACTGCCTTGTCAGACACTCTCTGAGACAAAAGAGCCAGTGGGTGAGGTAGTCAACTTCCATCTGACCCTATGTCTTTGTCCTCAGCAATTCAGTCATGTCAACCAAACTTGTCTACCTATTCCACACCAACGTTTCACTTCTTTGCCCCACTGAAGCCATTGAATCTCAGTATTAGCATGGCCCAGTTAAAAAAAAAGTCAGTGAAAAAAATTAATTACTAAAATTTTTTTAGAAGACCCACATTCTCTACAAATGCCTAATTAAGCCATTAAAAAAGGTATTGTCACCATGAAATGAAGCATCAGTGTGTTTTCCAGCACCCCATAATCTTCCCCATGTAGTTTTATTTTAATGTGATGAATTTCTAAAGATGAGTCAAGTTGGTAATATGTATGGTAATTGCCATAAACCATATAATGAATTCCCTGTGCAGCAGACTCCTGCTGTTGACCTTGCCAATTAAATTAGAGAATTAAAGGCAACCTTCTTCTGAAGTAAATACATGTAAGTTAAAATTCTAGTCTTTGGAAATATATGTATTTAACTAAAAGTTATAACAGGATCTTTGGCCTCTGTGACACACCACAAATGGCAGACTTTAAGTTATCTGGGTGTAATAATGCCAACAGTGGCCAGGTGTTGTTTGCAAGTATGGTCTGAGTTGATAATAGTCAGGTATATTGTGGCTTACTTTGCTGGGCCTTTCTGGTTTTAAGCTATGTGCTGTTAGGAACTTGCCTGAGTAACAAAAAAACCCCAAACAAACAAAAAACAAACAAGCAAACAAGCAAACATTAAAAAGAAGACAAAAAAAAAAAAGAACATTTTTGCATTTTGATCCTTTGCCACTGCCTTCGGTTCTGTGAGCATTAGAGACAGTACCGAAATGACAGGTTTAAGAAATCATCCCATGTTTTTCGGAAGCCACTGCTTGCACCAGGAAACATCAATAGGCATGACTGGCAATGGCAACCTCCATGGAAGCTCTTATGGAGGTGAGGTAAGGTGAGGCAGTAGGTGCTTTCTCAAAAGGATTTCCACACAGAGAAAATATTCTGTCAGGTGAAGAACAAAGACAACTACGGTGGTAGCAGTTTACTCAGAGATCTTAGCCACTGCTGGATGAATGTTATCTGAATATCAGATCCAAAAATCGGGCATGAAATACAGATATAAAATGTCCTTGGTATTACTTCACACGAATTAATTATTTTTTGTACCTGTTATAATTTTTTGAATATCAAAAGTTTTGTTGATGGTTTCACATGGAATAAAAAAAAAAACAAACAAGCATTTAAAAATCATCTGTGCTGTTAACTAATCTATTTTATAATGAAATAGAAGCAGGAAGCATGAGAATTGGAGGCAATTAATATATTACTCTGGAATGACCCCAAAGGAATGATGAGCATGTCACTAATTTGGAATGGAAGTTTTCTTTGTCTGAAACTCTTCTGTTAAGTTCTGAGCTTGAAATTTATAGCTTCTGACACTGATCCGTAAGATCTCACCTTCTCTCAAGGTATATTTTGGGGATGAATGAGCAGTCACATTCTTTTATGTCAACTTCCACCTCATAAAAACAAAGTGCCTGTGCTGATGTCGTTTTGTTGTATTTCCAGGACTTGTTGTCTCAGCAGGGGTCTAACTGTGAGATATAATCTCAAAATACCTTGGTTATTTAATATTTTTTCTAATAGTATGTACTTCACATCAGTACCACAGACAGGTATTTCTCAGTCACAGGTAATGGCAGCAGACTGAGAAGCTCTTAACAGCACAGACTGAGAAAGGGCAAGCAGCTTAGTCCTGAACAGACTTCTTTTCTTCCACAAGTAAACCAAATGTCTATTCTTATGAATTACAATTCACAAAACTTGCTAGGTTAGCAGTCAGTCCTCATATGGGTCTTGCTCGTATGGATCTTGTTCCACATGAAAAATTGTAAAGAGAAGATTAAAAAAAAAAAGAGTTTGCTAATTGCTTGGCAGGTCATTCAGGGAGCAGTCCATTACCCATTGTGTAATGAGCCTACTTTCTGTTGGTAACTTGACAATATGCTGGGCTCAATAATATAAGAAATTAGTAAAAATTCAATATTGCTAAACCATTTAAAGACAAGTTTTGTGCTCAGTTTTGTTGTTTTTTGGGGGTTTTTTTAATGACACCACTATGGAAGTCAAATATTTTTGCATAAAAACAATTTCTGAAGGCAACCAGAGAATTTGCTTTCATGTAACTTTCTGTATTGATCACCAGATATTCCTTGGGATGCACAGAGCCTTTTCTGCCAAGTGGTTATTCATCTGGGCAGCCCCCAACACATATTGATGCATGGGTTTTTTCCTCCCCAGCTGAAGGACTTGTCAAGTTCCCCTTGTTGAATTTAAGAGATTTTGGTCAGCCCATTTCTCCAGCCTACTGAGGTCCCTCTGGATGGCAGCACAACCCTCTGGTGTATCAGTCACTCCTCCCAGTTTTGTGTTACCAGCCAGCTTGCTAGATGTACACTGCCCCATCATCCAGATCATTAATAATGATGTTCACTGGTATTGTACTTGGTATGGACATTTGGAGGGTGTACACCTGACCTCTGTTCATGAAGGCTGGCCCAAAATGACCCTGGATCAGCAGCCTAAACAAGAAAGCCACTCACCCCAAGCTCATCCTGTAACAATGCAGGGAAATAAACTCTTTCAGACAGTATTTAACCACCTACATTAAGTTCCAAAAATGAAATCCATTAACTCTCCACTGAATATAGCCTAAACATCAGAATATTACACTCTTGATTGAGGCACTGAATATGAGTACTAATAATAAGTAGCATAAATGCTCCTCCTTCTTACATAACTAACAAATTGATGTTATTTGGTGGAGGAGGCTAAGAGATGGATTCAGTGCACATAATCATAAAAAACGGGTTTTGAACAGATTTTGTGTACGGGGACATGAACGGAATGAAGCAGCTACCGCAGCCTGGTAGCATCAAAGCTGACTGAAGACAAGTCCCTGCTGTGGAGTTTCTCCCAGAGCACAACACATTTAATTCAGCTTTCTGCAGAGAAGGCCAAAAATGTCACCTTTTCTGATCTCACATATTTGGATGGGATTTATTGGGTGTGTAAAGGGATAATAATATTAGAAGGTTGTGTCAACTGTTATACTATGTTCAGAGAGATCACTACCTGTCTGTTTTCTATTTTATGTAGCAGAAGAGAAAGGCATTTGGTCTGTGGCCTTCTCTGTTACAAATACTTTATCTATTGCTACTGCACCAACTCTTACTAGTGATCTGAATTTACCCATAAGTAGGATATAGTCCTTCTATAACTTTCAGATAACTTCTTCCACTTATTCAATAATAGATGAACTCTTTCCAACACAGGGATGCATAGTAACTTAGAAAATATGACACACATACAACACAAATACGAAACATACTATCTTTTTTTTTTTTTTTCTTTTAAAGAAAACATGGACCAGGATTTAAAAAGAACTACATGGATTTTTGCATCAACAAATTATTTGCAGACAATTCTGAAATCAAGGTGAATGTCTGGTAATTTCAATAGTGTAAGGTGATACTGCAGTGGTAAGATTTTTTCAGTATCTTCCAGCTGTTTATCTCATCTGTCTTTCAAAGACAACAGATATTTAAACCTAACATTATCATATCAAGACCTAAACATATATTACTCACGTCTTCTTCTCAAAATATATACCAGTCTCTCTCACAGGAGTGCATTTAAAAAGAAACTTTATTTAGGTCACACAACCATGTCTGACTCAGTTCAGAAGGAAGGCAGAGGGTGGAGGTGCCACTGTTTCTGCCCAGCTGAGTGGAGGTACCCATGGTTTCGGTATTGGGGTGTTATCTGAGTGCTCAGATGTGTGCTTGGGCCCCTACGCCTCACCAGCTCACACAGCCTGTACATCAGATCCCACACTCAAAGCAGGAGCAAGGCTTCAGATAAAAGGCTGTTGGGAAGAGCAGAGAAACTTGACATCATCGCTGCCTTCCTCACAGGTACAGTGGTTGCATCTCACTGTACAAAAGTATGTTTGAGCATAGCTCTGAAAAGCAACGTAAGCACAGGCCAAGTTTCCATTTGTCACATCTAGCAGGTGCTTACATTTTGCCGTGGGGCATAACATAGGATAATATTTTATCCTCACTATGTGTACCTAGTGTACACAACTTGAATATAGGGTGTGCACATTCAAATCCTATGATCTTCCTTGAACTCACGTATGCATGACAGAAGATCATATACCGTGCCAGGTATATGGTAGGTTTTCTGAATTTACCTTTTTTTCCTCCTGAGCCTGCTCGATATTTGGTAAATTGCCAAGCAACTAACCCACCACGAGAGCAGAGTGTGGAAGCTGGTGCTGTGGTGTGCATTAACCACCGATCTGGGGACCTGCTCAGACTGTCTCTGGTCTTGTGAATTATTACTCCATGCAGCTGGGAAGAGCTTCAAGATCAGGGATTTAGAGAAACTGAACTGGTGTGTCTTGAATTGCAGGGTCCAGTTGTAACCCTTAATTCTAGTATTTGAGTTGGTCCAAGGCATGCCACCTTTTCAGAAAAGAAAAAAAAATGAGGCCTAGGGAATTTGTAAGACACTCCCATAAACAGACAGACCCTGTAATAACATCCAGGAGTTGTGCTTAAAACACTCTGTTGGTTTTGAGAGATTAGGACTGTATTTCATATTGTGAACATGCAAAAAACCTAATCTCTCATGAGCTGATAGAAAAAAATACATTTAAAGTAAATGAAGTAAGTAAAGGTAGGAAGGCAGATAAGTTCCATAATGAATATAATCTACTGAAATCACATTTTTTTAAAGACATCACAAAACATCCTATTTAATTGATCACAAATATTACATCAGGATCAGAAGTACTGCTATCTTTGGAAATGGCTTACAATGTCAAATCCAGCTCTGGTGCTTCTACAATGTGGTTACAGATAGGTAGATATTAACTACTCCATCAAAAAACCTCTGAATAGGTGGAACAGAAACTTTAAGAAGCTTTACCTATGCACATAAACATTTTTAGTAACTTGGTAGGTTTGTCGGAATATAACTTTTACTAGTAGGCATATTCATTACTGAAGTACAGATATATCAAATTTGCTGCATTATGCTGTTACTCGTAATTGAGTAACATTGTAATTGCCATAAGGATCAAAGTCAACAAATTTACAACAGAGTCTTACAGAAACGAAAGGTGGTTTGGCAATAAAATTTTATTTTCTCTACAGTTAGTTGGAACTCAAAGCTTCTTGACTGAAGTACTTTGGCTATTAAACAACTGCATGACAAAGCAATGCATATGGCCCTACTTTGTTAACTTTTACAGCTAGCCTAGAAAACAAAGAAGGGACTTTTTACATATATTTTATTGCATTTATATGAAGTGAACAAGACAAAAAATACCACAGCGCTAATACACTCTGGCCTTATCTTTTGTTCCAAACACACAATAAAGACAATTGCAGCTATGAACACAGGTGCTTAAAGCAACCTTGTGTAGTTGTAGACCTCTAGAAGGTAGGTACGTGATGAATCTTATACAAGAGGCTCAACATTAGAGACTTAATAATGTGTATTATTAGTATAACAAAAGGTATAATAGCTATAAATCATCATGAAGGAGGTTAAGAATTGTCTGGCAGATCTGGAGAATCAGAACTGGCCGGGTGTGGCTTTAAATTTGAAGGAGATTCCACAACCCCTCTGGGCAGCCTGTTCCACTGCTCTGTCACCCTCACCGTGAAAAAGTTTTTCCTTAAATTTCTTTGGAATCATCTATGCTCCATTTTGCACCCATTGCCACATGTCCTATCATTGACATCACTGAGAGGAGCCTGACTCTATCCTCCTGACACGCTTCTCTCTGGGTTCCACATAATTCTGGCATGGGCAGTGAAAAAATCCATTTTCCAGTGAATTAAATAGAGTGATGAGTAAAATAATCAAAGTAGCAGGACTGGATTGCTTCTCTGAGCACTAAATTCATAGGATTTTCCCTATCACTATAATTGCTTAATTCATCTGTGTTTGAGGAAGGCCAAACAATTCACAATATTGAAGTTATCAGGGAAGCCACAGATGGAGGGATTGCTCTTGACATGGAAAGGCAGGGAAACTGATTGGGCATCTAAGGTAGCTGGATTTTCCTAGTAAAATAATCAATGGTGATAAAACCAATAATGATGACATTCAAATGTTCATCTTTATGTCTCGAGCTTAACAGCCCAGTGAAATGGATGGGGCTGATTATGACTTTCAGAGTTACTGTTTCAGATTGTCTGTAGACTCATTAAGACAATAATGGATTGCATGTGCTTAGTTCATGCTTTCAAGGTCACCTGCTACCAAAAGGACTGAAGAGCATATGCATGAAACCTCATTGTATCACTCCCTCTTCCAAACTGCCTTATCTAAGATAACCTGCCATAGCATCTGCTGCATCTTGCTGAATTGCTGTTTTCACAGCAAAGTAACTGTTCCTTTTATTTTGCCTTATGCTAAAATACATTAGTGAAAAAAGTCCATGCTACAGCTAAGAATATGTAATTGCACAAACCATCTTTTCAGTTCTAGTTCAAACTTTCATTAATGTACAAAAACTATACAGTGCCGCAGTGTATGGGCTGGCAATATTCTACTATGCATAAGATTTACAGATGTACAATGATCTTGGAAAGAGAAGACAAGGGAAGAGACATTATACAATGCAGTAACACAGAACACTGTGAAATTATTGCTGTCGCTTTCCAGCACATCGGAGGAATTGTTGTTAATTCTTATTTCTTGTCCTTTCAGCCAAAATGTTCCTGACTAAATTAATCATATTGGGCCATATGTTTCCTAATGATCCACAGATTACAGTTGGATAGCAGCTGTTGCAGACCAAAGGTATGAAAAAAATAAACAAAGAATGCATCACCATTAAAAAGCTGAAAGGGTCCTATAATTACAGATCTCTATCATAATACAAAGCCTGAAGTATATTGACAAGATCTTTCCATGTACAGGAAAAAAATATTTTCTGTGATATTTTAAGAAGGCACACACATGTCAGCAATGCTAGTACCTTGTTTAGGTGGGGAAAAATCAATTAAACAAACCACTTTATCCTTGCATGCCATATCCTTACATATAGACAGTAATGGGTGGTGAAACTGGAATATTCTTCAGCATAACATTTGTACCTTATCAGCTTGACTCTGAACCCCCTACATGAAGATTGCGCTGGTGTAATATCTTTGATTTCAGAGGATTTTTTAATGAATTATGCAAATTAATCACATGTTACTCAAGTTATCAATTTGCCACGAAACACTAATGAATTTAATTACCAATAATTGCATTTTAAAGTGAAAATTTTGCCATGAAATACTTTTTCCTCAAACCTCCTTTTCAACTTTGATGTTCTTGGATTTTTCTTAATGAAAATCATCGTATGTTTTTAAATGTATTCAGACACAAGATGATTTATAAGGGAAATGCCTGAACCCAATTTAGAATTACAGAAGCAGAAAAATAACAGTTCTCTTTCTGGTGAAAAAGTGAATACATAAAATTAGTTAAGATATGAAAATGTATTATAGAAAGAATTATTTTCTGCAATAAATTTTAGTACATCCTCCAGAACATGGCATATAAATTAATAGTACTTATTAAACGAAGGCTGAAAGTTCACAGTGAAATTTTGTCACTATAGTTGGAAAACCAGCTGAGGACATACAGAGAAAATATCACTATAAAAATAATTCAGAGTTCTAAAGATTTATATTACCTTCTTCTCACAGTTTCTGCACACTGTCTTTCATTTCATCTCTTAGGCACAGTGAAGGTTTATAAAAAAAACCCCAACAAAACTAAGAGATGTCACATACTTTCATTTGTGTAGTATTAAATCTCTTTTTTGACCTCAGGCTACTTTGTCATTATGAATCATACAATCATAGAATGGTTAAGGTTGGAAGAGACCTTAAATATCATTTAGTTCCAACCCCCCTTCCATGGACAGGGACACCTTCCACTAGACCAGACTGATCAAAGCCCCATCCTGTTTGTCCTTGAACACTTCCAGGGATGAGGCACTCACAGCCTATTTGGGCAACATGTTCCAGTGCTTCACCACCCTCGCAGTAAAACATTCTTCTTTACATCTAATCTAAATCTACTCTCTTTCAGTTTAAAGCCATTATCTTTTTTTTTTTTTTTTTTTTTTTCAGACAGAGCTGAAGTTACTTACACATCTAACTATTTGATTTACAGATGCAATCAGATACCTGTATATACAAGTGATTGTAACTGCAGGTGTTAGATTAGGGACTATCGTTTAAAGTTCTGGCTCAAAATATATAAAATAACTATCACTGTAATTATTTAATGAATATATGTGGATTCATTGAACAAGTAAGCTTTGACACTTTGTATTCTCCCCATGTCAGAAACCGTTTAAGTCCCTAGGTAGCCTTTCTGTGGGCATATGCTTTTAATACCTTCCCTGCTTCACTTTTTCTTACACCAAGTATGAACACAACTTGACTTGCTCTGGCACAAGTGCAACACTTATCTGTGTAGTTTGTGCACTTCGTGCAGTTGCAGACTTCCATAGCTGATGAGTGGGTTGGTTGCTTTGTTTTATGTACAGAACTTGTGGCCAAAATTAGACTCTCATGTAAAAATGGTGTGAGACACACACTCACTCCCTTCCTCTGGTCCAGGCTTCATCTGCATCAGGGAAAAAATTCTCACTGACATTGATGGCTTTATGTAGGACTTTAACAACTGAACACGATGGCCACAAAATAGCTCTGCATGTTATTACTCCATCTAACAGTCTCAAAATCAAAGATATTGTTTTCCCTTCCTATCCTTTTATGTGTCCTTTTACTGGGATTGTAGGAAAATAATCAATACACAAGAAACAAGAAGATAATGGAAGAAATTGTTCTTCCAATGTTTTGCTTGAGATAAACTGTTATTAACAGGTCATTCAGTAATTGTGTTCCCACAGATAGCTATCATAAGGATGTCACTTCACCCATAAATGTAAATTTATGTACTAACAATTTACAAGTTACTAAGAGACAACAGGCAGATTGTGTGTAATAATGTATACTATCTGCACTCTTACAGGAATGATAGAAATTTTTCCTGTTGATCCTGGGCCCTGTCCTAACATTTCTGTGTTGTCCAGCTCACAGAAAGGCCATTTATGTTACACACTGTCCAGGTAAGAACCGAATTAATAGCCACTGCAGTTATGGTTCCTGCACAACCTCAAGGTATTAACTGTGCCTGTGGAAAACTCACAGGCCCGTAGGGAAAAAAATCCCAACATTGAAGACTGCCTTTTTTATGGACTCCACCAAATGCTGTACATTTTAACAATACAAATTATTCCAAAAACTGAAGTATAACAAAGAAGATTTTAGTATTTCATTTAATTATCTTTGGTAATAATTTTCTTCTTTCCTCTTACCTGAATTTTATCTCTCTTCATTAAGATAATAGATAATATAATCCTCTTCAATGAAAATGGTGTCTAGTTCATTTGTTTTAGCCTGGCAGTTTTCCAGATTGTTAAGCTATTTTTCAATCTTAAATATTGGCTATGACACAGTCTTCTCCTTACTGTGTCTAGGTGAAAGTTAGGGGTGTATGTCATATGTTTACCTTTCATTACTACCATACAGGATACTTGTTGGTTAAATTCATTAAGAGGGGTTACAAATGCTATTCTTATTTGCCTGGATTCCTGTGACTGCAAAGAAAAGCATTCCCCAAGCATTGCTGAAAACAGCAGCAGAAAGTAATAATAATAATAACCCATATTAGATTTAACCAAACAAATATGCCAACATTAATCAGGTGAGCTGGAGGAAAGTGACCAGAATTAAAATCAGCTCTTCAGAAGAGGGAGATGTCTGGATGGCAACAATGCCAGGAGAGCTTTAGCAGTGCATTCAAGTGGGGAGCCAGGCAGTAAAGGTATAATCTACTCAGGATTTCAGGGCATCTGCAAACTTCCATTGAGGAAGGACTGACTTATCTTGCAGAGAGAAATTGCAGTGCTACATAGGGCAAAGCTCTGGGCACATAAAGGTGCATGAGGTAACATTTAATAGCTGTGGGGCTTTAACATGTCCCATCACTAACTCCTGAATCATAGCACAGGTCGTCAGCAGGATACTTAGAAAGATTTCTACTGACATCAGCAGGCCTTGGGCTAGGCTCCAAGGAAGGTGTAAGTGTATGACTGGTGATGGCAAACTGACAAGGACTTTACATCAAGCTACAGATGTTATCTGGGACTTAAATACAGAGTCAGTTTATTATGATTCCACACAGAAATCTGCAAACATATCTGTGCTACTTAAAATCATAAGATAAGGATAATTAAAAAGGAAATTAGAGTAGAATGACAAATGTGGCTAGGGGGATAGTAGTCAATTAAAATATAGAGATTGGCTACGTTACTGTTGTGGAAGAGAATGATGCCAAATGAGACATTAAAAAGGTACAATTGCCAAAGCTGTATAACACCATATATCTTAATAATACAAAGAAGAATTAGACAAAATAAAATAATAATTAAAAAACCCACAAAAAAACGCCCAAATAAACACACAAAAACCAACCAACCAACCAAAACAAAACCCAAAACCACACACAAAAAAGCAAACCAACCAACCAAAACATAAACATAAACAACAACAACCAGCCACAACCACAACAAACAAACAAACAAACAAGAAGCAAGATGAACTTTAAGGTGAAATGTAGTGCTTTGTATAAATTAGGAATTCCTTACTGGAAACCTCCAGGTGTCATTTTTTTCAGCTATTAATATTAGCTTGGAGAAAATGTGATGTTCTCTACAGATATGGAAAATTCTGGAATGCAACAAAAAAGACAGATCTGAATGTCTTAGAAATTAATTAGTGCCTTTTATCCTTCTTCAGAACATGACATGCTGTGTTGGAAGGAACTCTGATCCCAGTGCCACGAACCACTCACTTGTTGATTGCAATGTGATTTTATGTGGATCTGTTCTTTCCATTGTGTTTTGTCCTTGGTACTTCACATTGTGATGTCCAGAGTTTTGGAAGCCTCTAAAACTCCACACAATTGACTTTTATAATTCGGTAAGAAAGAGAGCAGGTCTTTTCCAAACATCTCATTGTTGGTCATCATGACTTTTGTAAATCTTATCCCTGATTTAAAGATCAAGATAGATCAAAGACAGATTGGTACTAAGGAAATTACCTTCTTTTAGATTAGCATGTAAAGTTGTTGGGTTTTTTTTTAATATTTGCAAACACTTTTAATTGCCAACCCTTAAAAAACTCTACATACCATCCTTCCCTCCTAAGTGCTGTTCCCCTCCCTTTCCCTCAGGAAGCAACAAAACTGCTATCAGAGGTGCAAATATAGACAACACAATTTTCTCTTCTTCTACTGCAGCGTGATAGAGATAAACCCTAGATTAGTCCTGGTTTTCTGGAAGACAACAGGTACACATCAGCCTATGAAATGGCTCTGATGTGCAGCAAAAGGAAGGGCAAAAATTCTTGAGAGCTGACGAGTTTTAACAGGTTGTGACACAGCCTCGGCATTTGCCAAGAGGGGAGGCAGAGGGAGATGCCTGGGAAGCATGAATGTTTACCTTCCTGTCACAGAAACATTTTTCTGGTCCTGTCATCATTCCTGTTTAATACTTGCCTGAGGAAAACTGAATAGTTTGCAGTGCTTCTGTACGAACACACCAGGGTGCCTGTCAGCATCACTGGGGTAGGACAGTCCTGCTCTCCAGCCACAGGACTGGGTCTCAGCGTGATCACTAAGCTTTGGAACAAAATACCAACAGATTAGTGTTGCATACCATGTGGGAGAAAAAATCTGGAGTTAGAGAGAGGAAGGAAAGAGTAGGATGGTACATCTTCAAGAAAAATCTTCCTAGAAGAAAGTGTCTTCATAAAGAAGCCTAGAAAAGAAGCACTCCTTTGTGGATGTCAGAAAGCACAGGGAGAATGCTGCAAATGCCTGAATAGTAAATGCTAAGCACATACACCTATGGTGCCCCTCTTAATCAGGACGGACAATAAGATGCTTGCAAGTATGCAGCTACATTCCACCAGGTTTGACATTATTACTGGAGCTTGTGCACATACTTAATGACTGGCATAGTATGATGTTGCCAGAATTGACCACATTTTCCCTTTCAGAGGAAAAGGTGTTGTGGCTAAGCACCAGTGTTCTTGAGAAATCAAGCACCATACCTGTCCTACTGTTAAAAGTGCTGCTGAAAATATACTTAATTTCTTTCAATCTGTGCTGGGGAGACTGTTCATTCAGTTGTATGATAGACACAGTTGTCTCTTTCTCCACCATTTCAAATGAGATATGAAGAAGCAATGGAGTAAAAAGACAAAAAAGGACCTGGTACTCCACAAACAGCCAGGTAGCTTGATGCTTTTCTCTTGTTTGTAGTGGAAGACAGAGCCAAAGGAGAGTTTTACAAAGCATTCAGATGAAAAAGGAAAGAAGGTATTATTTTCTTCTGATGGATAAATGCATGTGTCTCAGCTTGGAGCAGCCACGGGGAGAATTCCTCTCTGCTTCTCAGCGAGTGACTGATTTGTCTGTGGCAGGACAGTTAGATGTAAGAGGCAAATATTTGTGACATAGTGTAGAAGAATTGTTTGGATTCCTTTCTTTTACAACATTTTCAACCAGGTACGCATCCTTCGCATTCCAGTGCAAGATGGGAACTGACCACCCTGAAGACCCATCAGCAAAGTGGCTTTTCAGGGTGAGGAGAAATATAATGTTCTTTTATTTCAAACTGAATTTAGAGAACTTTTTTTTTTTTCCAGACCAAATACATGTTTATCTAAGAAACCTACTTATGGGTCCAGAGAAGATTTTATTTTTTTCACTGCATTTTATGCCTGGATCTGAGAGTTTTAGTGGTACCATATTGAAAAACAAAATAAATTGGAGAAAATATAGTATAGGAAAAGTGGTAGAATTAGTCGTACATTTGGTAGAGGTACAGGGAGAGACAATTGAGCATTTGCTACCAAAAGAAAAGGGTTCAGCAAGGTTAAAAGGCACTGGAAGCAAAGTTGATGGCAATGTAATTAGTGAAAATGAAAACGGTTATGATTTTTATTGGCCTGAAGAAGAATTCCATGGAAATATTACTGCAGCTGGTGAATCTCTAAAGGCGGCTGAGGAACAAAAGCATGAGGCACTGCCAAATGACCTCCCTGGCAGCCACAGTATAGTTGGTTACAGTGGGGATTCAGTTTCCAGAAAACCTCCCTACAGGATGCTTCACTTGGATCTTCATATCTACAGGCTCTGGAAAAGATGGTAGGCACAAAAACATCCATTTTAGTTCTTAACTCTGGAAACAGAAAGAAAAAAGCTGTTTTCCTCACAGTTCTCCCCCATCATCCTTAGATGGCTGCAGACCCTGGCTGCTGTGGGATCATAACACAGGTCAGGAAATGCAAGCTGAGGGTGCTGCTGGTGATGAGTAGCTGCTGAGTGGACAGTGCCCTATCTCTTACCAGATGTTGGCTTTGGTCTGATCTGCTGGGAGCAAACTTCTGCTTTCCTAAGTGCCTTTACTGCCGTTAGTGTGGTGTGTATAGAAAGATAGATAATGGAGGCAGGGGATGTCTTCCTCTCCATCTGTTTGCATATCAAGAAACAGATGGAGAGCTTGATTTCACTCTAGTCTGCTTTACAGAACTTCATCACTCAAGATAACCTACTGGAAGTGTCCTTTCCACAAAAACTGGTATGCATCAGTTAAGCATGGATTTCCATAGATATTAGCCCAATTCACACCATCACTATGTAAGTATGGGCAGAAATAAAGGGATAGCAAGAGAGAGACAACACTGAATATTATCATGGTTTAGTTACTATTTTACCTTAATCAGAAATAAAAGACCTGTGCATTTTAAAGCTGTTTGCTCATGACAAAAGGCATGAAAATGGCTGATGGAAACAACTTATAGAGAAAGATTTTCTGTTGGGAAAATAGAGGCTATGTAAATTGATATATCTCCAGGGAAAGATTTTTTCCCATCATGATAATCTAAATTAAATATTTTATTTTACATTTACATTAATTTTTTGCATCGAGTTAAGCCATCACTGTGCCTGATAAGACTTGTATCCAGAAAATATTCTTCCTTATCCTCCTCTGTGAGTCTAGCTTTATGTTTGATCTGCATCTCCCCGATGAACCAGTTTCCCACTGCTGACAGCTTGCTCCAGTGAATACCCAGAGTTTCAGCTCAACTTAGAAATGGGAATAGAAGACAATGGAAACCCAGAACCATATTTCAAAGAGACATTGATGAAGCCCAGTGTACTGGTACTAAGATCAACCTGAGCTAGATGTGCTTATATTGCCAGTTCTCTTTGATTTTTCAGTAATTTAATTAAAAAAAAAAAAAAAAAAAAAAAGAGCTGTTATTTTTTTCACTTCTTATTCTGAATCCGTTTTGGATTTACATATACTCATATTTTGCTTAGCCATATTTGCCTGTTAAGAAAAGAGAGGCATGAACAAAAGACTGAGATGGAGAATAAGAGATATACATGGTATGGAAAAGACAGGGAACCCAGCATGGCCAGGCCCTGAAAAAATGCTGAGGAAGGAAGAATGAAAGAAAAAATATAAAAGGATAGACCATGGTTTGCTTTCAGTGGAATCTTGATTGTGATTGTCTTTCAAACTGTGTTATGCATTGGTGGGGTTTATGTAAATCAGCCTACTTCAACCATGGACCTGCCTGTTACAGCCATGTAAGACAGCTTTAAAGGTTCTCACACTGCTATTTGTGACACCAGCAAAGCAGAATTTCCTATCAGATAAGAGACAGTTACTGAAATCATCTTTCACCCAATCCTAGAGTGAACCTCCACAAGGGTGCATTATGGACAAGAAAAGGGACCTTGTGCAGAAAGGCAGCATCCCTTTCAGGAGTTGCATAGATGAACCCTTTGGGAAGAAGTCTGTGAAGGTGCAGGTCTGATGGTGTATGATAACCATCTGGTTACTTCCATGGGTCCACAGCATCTGGAAGATCTGATACCTGCTTGGAGAGTGCCAGGGTCAAGTAGAGGGTCTCAGTGATTCTTGGACAAGGAGGTTGTTGCTACACTGGGAAAAATTGCTGGGATATAGAAGGTGTTTTCTTTTTTTTCTGTTCTGTAATATAAACTTTCTGCCATTCATCCCTCTGCCTCTCTGCCATAATTGGGAATAATTCCTAATTCATGCTCTTTGCTACCATATATTTCTCTAATATATTGCTTATTTAAACTCTAGTTTTATGAGATGTTTTTCCTCTGTTGTAATTAGAAAATGCCATAAAGCTATTCAACAAAGTGGAGAACCAGGTCTTACCAAATGAAAAATAGCAAAGGTTGCATTATGTCAGAAGGAGTTTGAGAAATTATAAAATAATAATGCAAGTTCTTTCCTTTTAGATAGGCCAGGTTTACCAGTACACCCTGGATACATCACTCCTCGCCAGCCACACAAAACAGCTGTAAACTTGGTTTAACCAGGCTGTTAAATCAAGTTTACAGCTGCTTTGCATCACCAGAATGGCTCAAAGCAGGCAACACATAGCAGTGAATGTGGGCCTAATTGTACACTAATGAACAATGAAGTAGTTTAGCATGTAATATTCACTTTGGCAGAATGAAAAAGAAATCTTTATATAGAGTAGATACGTTAGAATTTATCCTGGCTTTGCTCAAGGGGAAATATTCATCCTCTTTTATTCTGAATGGATTATAATTAAGAAAGGCATCAGAGACAAATTATTCAAGGTTAGAATTTTAAAAGAGCTTTAAGAATACATCCTCTCTTTCCAGATATATTAATGCCTGCTTAGCATGGAGTTACAACAAGTGGAACTCATAGTTTAATTATAAAATAATGATTAAAAAAATGTGCTTAGGTAAGCATGTGTTTCCATTAGGGAAGAAAAAATCATTACAGAACACAAGATAAAAAGTTAATGTTGCAAATATCATTGTCTGTGTAGAACTTCATTAATGCTGGATAACTACTTTATACCTAGCAAGGTGTTCATTGTAGAAATCTGTTAAGACAGTTGAAATCAAATGTAACCTCTATGTCTGCTTAGTTTGTAGTTACCCTAAAAGAACCAAAGGTCAGAGTATTTTTCTGTTCTTTAAGATACTGCTTTTCTTCTGTAAGTAAAGCTTATGGTTTTAAGGCAGTCACCTTGCTGGGAATACAACAGTGTCCAGTATAATTTGACAAATGCAGAAAACAAACAAAAAAAAACAAACACTTGACTGGTTCTCATTTGCTTATTTGATGAATCATGCTTAAATTGCAGGGAAAATCTGGGACAGGACAGCTTATTAACAGAAGAGCACATTTTCTTCCTCATACTTTCAAGCATTATTACACGAACAGCCGTGCAGGACATCATGGAGGTTTGGGCCCTCCACAGTGAAGACTCATGCATCACTCAGACCTCCAGGTGCCTCCTGAAGCCAAGAGAGACCCAGCCTTTCAACTTGACTTGCCTTTGGGGTTCCACCTTCCAAAATCAATTGCAAAATCATAGTTATCAATTAAGCAGAATTGAACCCCCTGCACTAGCCACAGACTGACTGTGAGTACATTCACGTAGCCACTGTCAGGCAGAAGTAAGCAAGGCTTTCAATACTGAGCCTCAAGCCACAACCACATGCTACCTAAGGCTGTGTCTGCTGTGCATGAGCTCATACGCCCCCCTCTCATCAGGCTGGTGATTATCTCAGGTGGAGGGCTGTGCTCACCACAAATACATGTCTTTCCCTTTGCTACTGAGGAGCATCCAGCTGACACAGAGCATGAGCACAAAGAGATGATGTTTGTCTGTGAAATACCATGCAAAATACCAGCAAAATATTACATTGGTTTTGAAAACACATTATCCCAAGAGGGATAACAAATGCTAGTTTAAAGAAAAAGCCAGGAAAATCTGGTCTTTGGGCTGTAAGATATTTAACCTTTTTTCATTCTTGAGTGTTGAACATCCCGTGTACTTTCAGTGATAATAATAACAGTAGTAACAATAATAATAATGACAGAAGAGCAAAATCAGAAGCAAAAAGCAGAGCTGAACTCCAAATACTTAGGAGGCGTTAAGTTTCATGCTGAAAATTATGCACCTAAAAGGTACAATTTAGGAAATCATACTTAACCAGCAGGAATACATAAAAAAATGGATGAACTTTTCACAATAAAGGACAAAACCATTCAGAACAGTCTTTTATCATTGAAACTACAAAAGTGAATGATGAATCAGCTTGTGGCACATTATTAGAAGGAAACATCTTTTCCTTGTCAAAATTACTTTTATCCAACTCAAAAATATAATCATCATGATACATTTCATGGGGATCTCACTTCTTAGGAAAAAAAGAACACGTAGAAAATACAGTTCCTAGGCCAATATAAAATCTTTTAACAGAAGTAACTACTTCAAACAAGGAAAACACTTGTGGACACTTTCATAAAAGATAGCATTCAGGCAATGTTATAGCAATAATAGAAGATGGTTGTTTAAAGGATACACGCTACTATTACCTCCCTTTTTTATACAGAACAAGACATTCTTTATCATATTAAATCCAGTCAAGTCCAGAAGAAAAAATACTGTTAACAAATATAAGCAATTCTCTGACTATAATCTCACACCTTGAAGAGCAAGTCATCTTTCATTGATCAGGAAGTCTGCAAAGCTGTATCCATATTGTTGCAGAACCCTTACAGACCAGACTTTCATCCAGCATAAAATTTTGTCACCCCTTTGATCTCAAACCCTAGTTTACATCCAGGGAGGATTATTGTCACTTTCTGTCTCTTTTAGTGCTTCATTATTGTCTGCATGAATGAGTAGATTAACTGGGCAGCTCTGTAAGGGAGGATAAATACACTTGTAGCTGATACCTATGAGGAAGGGTGGATGTTTTTGTTGACATCTGCTCCCAGAGAATAGATTAGTTTATTATTATTAGTTTAGGAGCAGTCTGTTGGTCCTCATTTATGGGACAGTGAACTTTTGGATCAGCCTGAAGGTGTTTAGGGAAGAGTTTGCTTCCTGGAAGTAGAACCTTGAGATGGGGAAGAAGGGAAAGAAGGTAAAAATGAAGAAATAGATTACAAGGTGCTAGTTCACTCCCAAATCAGGGCTAGGCCTCTAGCTTCGAGGCAGGGGCATCCACACTTTTGACTGACCCCAAAAGGCCATGACCGAGCTATCCTACACTGCTCAGTGGGGCAAAAGGGTCATCAAAGCCTAATGTAAAGTAGATTCTTGGTGACTTCATTCCCAGCCATTAAAGGGAGCTGAGGAAAGCTGAGCACACATCACTCTGAGTTTATCCCTGCATATACTTTTATTGATCTTCTAGAAAGGGGGATTGCTCTTGTTCATGTCATCCTATAAAAGCATGTATTTATGTATTTTTCTAAGTGTATTGATAACAGTGGGAGTTCTTGTCTCGCTCCAACCTTTCTCCTCTTGGTCTATATCCTTAAAGAATATTCATCATTGAGTAAGACACTGAAATATTTCAGGATCTATGTCTCTGTTGGGGTGTCTGTTAAGATGGCTCAAGGTTAATAACTGACATTACAATAATTTAAAATAACACAGAGGACATCAGTCAACCATTCCTTCCTTGGGTATAGGGAGAAATCTTGACTTTAAACAAGTGGTTTTGCATGTGTTCATTACATTTGAATGCCAATTCTTAAACTCATCTCTGAAATGGCTGAAAATGGCCATTTCTGGAAGCAGGTCACTGGATAATTAATCTGGTACAGCACAGCATTTAACGTGTTACAAATGACAAGAAAAAAAGGCTGGTGTCCTGCCTGTCTGTACATCAAAAGCTAGGAGGATGCAAACAAGAAACCGGTTGACACCCCTAACAGAAACGAAAGAGATCAGCCAATGAGGGACTAATTACAGATAAAGTGGAAAGCCCACGAATACAACAGAACCAGTGGCAAAAGAAAATCCTGCCAGATCCCTAAGAACATACCCTTTCTCAAGCAGAAAAAAAAACCCACAAAAAAGCCCCAAAAAACAAAACCCAAACCAAAACCAAAAAAGTCCCAACATCAATAGCACAGATTTAATTCAAAGCACTGATAGAAAATTTACCATAAGCAGAGACAAATAGAGAGTTAGCATGGGAGCCAAAGGTCAGACAAGGCAGATTATGGATCCTTCCTCTGCTAAACTAGCCTGTTTTCTACATTCCTTTAAACATGAAGCTGCAAGCTATACAAGGATTAATGTAAAGTGATTTTGCCAAGATTCAAGTCTGAAAAATATCTCTGTTAGACACCACTGAATGTGGGGGCTTTTTTACAACATTATGTCTGAATTTCAACTGAATATTACTTCTTGAAATAAGTAGTAATGTGGAAAAAAATTACAAACATATTTTCTTATGTAACAGAAGAAAAACATTTCTTTCCTTATTTTCCTGTAATCATTCTAGCTTAAAGGTCACATTGCTAGAACATTACATATGAAGAAGCTAGGTGAAACTTTTGGCTTTTTTGATTCTATTTTTCTTTGTTTAATTTGAGATTTTGAGATAAATTACGGTCCTGGTTTGAATTAGAGCAGAACAATTCTGTTCACTGATTTTACTTTTCAGCTCAGTCTCTTCTAACTAACTGCACTTTCTGAAGTTAATAGCATATTTCACAGGCAGTGTCTGCATCTAGCAGTGATAACACTTGATGTTTAGAGTTACTACCAAGGACTGGTTTGCTTATCCTTGCTCCTGTCCAGACTAAGGTCACTGCTAAATCTTATGTGCCATGTTGCAGGGTGCAGAAAGTAAAAGACCGCAGTTGTGAGAGGAGTGTACAGGACAGGTAACCCTAAACTGACCAACAAGGGATTCCATCCTATATACATCATATTTAGTATGAAGCTGAGTGATCACAAGGGTCAAGCTCTTCTTCATTGGCTAGCATCCAAGGAGGACTATGTCCATTCTACCTTCAATCCCAATCTGTGTGTTCCTGAATTCAACACCAGAATCCAGCTCCTGAACCTGTTTCTCATCTGTTGTTGCGTCCATTCTGGGACTTCTGCTCCACAGCATCAGTGGTTACAGTGACATAATTGACAGTGGGGTGGGGGCTGGGTTCAATACTATTTTTTTATATATTTGTAAATATATTCCAGTTTAATATTATTATTACTTCCATTAAAGCTGTCCAATCTTTCTTGTCTAATAGATAAATTCCCCTTTGGGAAGGGAGAGAGATTAACAGAGAGCATCTGTTATAACTCTAGCACACTGTCCTGACCCTAAACCTTGACAGTTAAAAAAAGGAAAGGAAAAGGAAAAGGAAAAGGAAAAGGAAAAGAAA